>DWCF01007510.1:0-10585 GCA_018230265.1 Delias oraia
CAAAGGTTCATACCAATTTGCAGCTTATTATCTTTCATTCCGAGGTTGACCCCTTTTTTTACCTAATATGACTGGGCATTTTTGGACATGATGAGCAAAATCAAGAAATTTAGCTTATTTATTTTTTAATTTTTCTATTCGTCTATGTATTCCATAGTTCCTATAATTTCCTGTTGCTACTCTTATCTCTTAGAGTTATCTTGTGTACTTGTGTAAATTTTTGATTGGCCTTCTCTTTCTATTAACTTTCGTACTGATAATCCATCCTAGCTGTAACTTACCGTAAATTTAAAAATAATATATATATTATATGTTAGTACATTTTCGTACACAACTTTAAGAATTTTAATTAATTTACATTTGCAATGATAAAAATAGATTCTCCAAAACAGTCTCGAACTACTCATTGTCTGCAGTTCTGACTTCAAATCACACTTAATACGTAATCACACTTAATACGGAAGATTAAAAAAATATTTTTATTAGATGTACATTATATTATTTCGTTGCATAACATACTTACAATTTCAAACTAGTCTTCTCAAGTGTTATATAATGACCAGTTTATATATAAAGAATCTCTGAACTTTAAATCGCGGCTAAATATCGTTTACAGTTGATTTTTTGTAAATAAAAGCTATTTTTTTACAGGTAAACACTTTAGAAACCTGCGTAAACAAAGTAGAACATCCAATAAGTCGTCAAAAACCGATACATCTCAGGAACACATGCCATCTCGCCCAAAGAAACGGGCCTCGTCGCATCGAAAACATAAGACGGACGTAAGTAGATATTAAAATTTTAGGCAAATAAAATTTAGCGGAAAAAGCCGACAACACAATCTATGAGCCCACCGCTACGGTTGTATATAGGCGGCGGTGCTATTTTGTATCAAAAAGTAGTTTGGTAATGTTTGATTTATTGAAATGAAATGTCTTTGTAAAATGTACTTTTATTTAAGCACTTAAGGCACTTCTACTTTGTTTCGCTGAGTGAGAATATTGAAATCATTAAAAATGCTGCTTAAGCGTCGTTAAAAGCCGGAGACACAACCAATGCGCGAACTATGGTGCGGTTGTACATGAGCGGTGGTGTTCTCTAACTTATTTTTTGATGCAAAACGATCACGAGTCTCTCCTATGATAAGAAGTCTTCCGCCCATGGACATCCCCAGCCCTCGTAAAGCTGCGGGTGCGTTGCTGGAGAATATGACTTGATATGAGTACTAATGTAAATTAAAAATAATATATTTTACTATTGTATTAATTTGTTTGTTATAATTATTATTTTAATATAATAATTCGCATGCCTTTTAATTTGAATTTATACATAAATTTGATGATCATCCTTGATAATTTTCAGAATGATATGGATGTTGATACGGCCAATGATGGCCTCCAGAGTCTCGATGAAACCCTGAAAGTGGTCAACTGTCCCAGTATTAAAATAGATCCCAGTGGCGACGTCGATTTGCCCATCACAGACGACAATGGTGCTGAGGAGAAAAACGATTCTGGCATTAGGTATAATTTTTCTGTTCCGGTACTATATTTTTTATAACACTGGTGACAAACAAGCAGGAGGCTCACCTAGGGTAAGCGGTCCTCCGCCCACGGACACCCGCAGCCCCTGCAGATGCGCGGGTAGGTTGATGGCCTTTAAAGAAGGCCTTAATGTTATTTGCTATTTTCTAATAAGAAGGTGGTATTTCGACTGGATTTTATTACTAGAAATTTTTTCAGCTGTGGGAGAGCCATGTTAGCGCACTAAATCGGCCGGCTCGTCCGAAATGATACCACGGACTAACCGAATACTCAGCGTGAAACAGTACTTGTACTGTGTTTCGCAGAGTGAGTGAGGATATGGAAGGCCCTAAAAATGCCGCTTAAGCGGCGTAAAAAGCTGGCAATACAATGAATGCGCGGACTGTGGCGCAATTGTCCATGTGTTCTCTTACTATATAAGAGACCCAATTGCTCCGTTGGCCGCTATACCATAAAAAAGTATTAATTTCTCAAGTAAATTTGTAGAATTAAGTAATTTACACGGAGCTAGAAGTTCGGTCCGTCTCGTCCTAACATGCATATGTTGTTGCGAAAACGGGACGAAACAGTTTGTAAGATCAGATTTTAACAACTTATAAGTTATTCTGTTAATTACAGCCCCGAGCCAGCAAAGGAGGACGGTAGCTTATTAAATGGTGACAGAACGATGGAGCAACTCAATGATGACGATTCAGATAATTGGGAAAACACAAGTAGCGATGGCAGTGATACAGATAGGTTTGTATGATATAAATCTAGTTGACTTGGCAGACGTCGCCCTGCGTACAATTACAATTTCATGCTGAGTATTCTGTGAGCCATGCTGAAACACTTACTGACGCAAAATTTGACCTGGTTCGTCCGAAATGGTACCATGGGCTCACAGAACACAAGTCAAATACAGTATTTGTACATGCATGGCTTCAGCGTGGCTCTCCCAATAGTGCGACAGTACTAAGATACTTGGCCACTGTCAAGCCCTTCCACAGACCAGATAAATTAAACTATAATTGTCTGGACCGGGATTCCAACCCGATACCTCTCGCTTCATGTAAGACTTGGTGATGGTGAAATGGGTTATTTTCCGCAACTCGACGTCTGAGCGCCTATTTTGCGTGTGGGTTGGATATGTCCCTGGAGCCATCCGCTGCCCTGGTTTGCCGGCGATCGTGGAGAGCGACTTCGGAGTCCCAAGGTGTTGGAAATGACTTGTTAGACTTATTAAAGAACATAGCTATGAGGCTCGGAGATTTATTTTATCTGTTAGCGGAGCGACGTGGTCGTCCCGTTGTTCGTCCGTGGCGTCTGGCTCTGGTCGCGGCAAGCGCTCTCCACAACTGGCAGTGCGATTGCTCAGGGGCAAGCGGCTCAAACGGGCGCCTCGCCGTGCACCCCCAGCCCCGCCACCTCGTATTAATGACCGGGTCGTCGTCGAAACGTTGCATACGACCAGCAAAGCCAACGTTGTATGGCAGGTAAATTCTTTTTATATATTAACGGTGGCAAACGAGCAGGAGGCTCACCTAGTGCAAGCGGTATTCCGCCCATCGAGACCCCCAGCTCTTGCAGAGCCGCGGGTGATTTGCCGTCCTCTGAGGTCCTCTTTTCTTGAAGTTCCTTTTTCTTGGTTAGGAAATACGCCCGCTGGCGTATATATATTGGCGCCAGATACTTGTGACTTAACAGGCTAAATTTAGCCGACTTTCTATTAAGGGAATAGAATTCTATATTTTTTACGTTTTAATTGTATTTTTCTGTATTATTATAGGACGGCACTATCGAAATGGGTATACCGTCAACTCAGCTGTATCCAATACACCATCTGGATGGACAGGAATGTTTTCCCGGAGATTTTGTTATGAATGGAGCTGCTACTGTTGAAGAGAACCAGGTTCGCTATACATATATACCTCTGCTACTGCATTGGATGTTTCGGATGACTTTTTACGGTTTGGCGGACAACGGAGCAGGCGGATCTCCTATATGGTAAGAGAACACCGCCACCCATTAACAACCGCGCCAAATTCCGCGCATTGGTTGTGTTACCAGCTTTTTACGCCACTCAAGCGGAAATTTTAGGGGCCACCGGAATCGTCACTCACTCAGCGAAACACAGTACAATTACACGTTTCATGTACAGCATTTCATGCTGAGTAGTCTTGGACAATTAAATAAAAAAAAATATGAATTGCATTATCGTTATAAAAAGTGTGACTCTTAAAATTATGCCGCTAAAGCGGTGTTAAAATCCGGCGAACAACAAATGCGCGGACTGTAAGCACCGTTGTCAATGGGCTGCGGTGTTGTCATACCATTTTCTTATATGGCTACTAGTAGACTCGGCAGACGTTGTTCTGCTTGCTACACTACCCACTGAGTCTGACTTACATGTTTCTATTAATCTGTTGAGCGGTTTATGAGTCCATTGAGGACAAACATTGTGACACGAGATTTATATATTATGGCTACAAGAATCATCTGCTCCATTGTCCGCTATACTATAAAAAATGATTTTATTATACCATACCATACTTTTACCGTATGGTCGACGTGTTAATAACATTTTCAGTTCTTATTGATTTGTTTTTTACTCAATTTTACTCAGTTTATATTAAAATTTAAGGTTTTATTATATAACTAGTAAACCCGACAGACTTCGTCGGCCTGCTCGCCACCAATGGGGTCCAACTATGAATTTACTTTAAAGTCCTTCGAGTAGTTTTTGTTTCTGTAACAAATGTATAGAGAGGCAAAATTTTTATTGTTTGCATTTTTGGCATCAGTGTCGATCACTTATTTAATGATGTAATGAGTTCATTTCAAGTGGCCTGCATTACTGATTTTTAATGTTATATATAGTTTTTTATATACACACATTGATGGTGTTGGCAGATGAAACATAGAGAATACGGGGTTGTACAGCGTGTGGACCACCACGGTCGCACCGCTATCGTCCATTGGTATCATACTTATACCACTCCTGAAAATCCTGTGTAAGTTTAATTTAAAGCTTTAAATCCATATTACCATAGTAGTAATGTTTTTTTATGGAAACGGTAAAAAACGAGCAGGAGGCTCACCTAGGGTAAGCGGTCGTCCGGTCCATGGATACCCCTAGTCCTTGCAGAGCCACGGGTGTGTTGCCAGCATTTAAGGAATATGTACGCTCTTTTCTTGTAGTCCCCCCAGTTGTATTGATTTGGAAATAGTCCTGCTGGCAGCTGATAAGCTGATAATCCCGGCACAAAATGCTTTAAAATGTCTTTGGTAGTATGAAAGTGCCTACATTTGACCATATAACATTATTCGTGAAAGATCCTATTGTATTTTATTCCAGTAATATGAACGTAGCGATACAGTTGACTGTGTAACTGTCTGTGACTGTTTACGGTGAGTGTGAGAAACATTATGAAAAATACCCCGGTTGTGTTAAGTTTTTTATAAATTTATCTCCTTGGAGATGATTATGTTGAGAAATAAATTTTTTTTCTTAAAAACGTTTTTCATGGTCAGGCTGGAAACTTATCAATCCACTCTCGTATTATAGATCGATGAATTGTTAATTACAGGCCCACAATGCTTTTCGAGAGCGAGATGAGCGTTTACGATCTAAAGGACCACCCGGACTTTCAGTATCGCCCCGGCACTGTAGTGATCAGAGTGGCCAATTTCACTGGTGAAGACGCCACGTGCACAGCCGGACAGGTTATATATTTCTTTAAGTCAATACCCTAATTTAAGAACTATTTACTTTAAGTTTTCCTCCGCGGGAGAGCCATGCTGAAGCATATGTGGAGGCACTAATTGGACCGGCTCGTCCGGAGTCACGGGCTTACAGAATACTCAACGTGAATCGGTACTTGTATTGTGTTTCGCTGAGTGAGTGAGGATATCGGAGGCCCTTAAAAATGCCGCTTGAGTGGCGTAAAAAGCCTGCAACACAAGCAATTCGCGGATTGTGGCGCGGTTGTTCATGGGCGGCGGTGTTCACTTACCATATATGTGGCCCACCTGCTCCGTTGTCCGCTATACTATATAAAAAAACGTAATAGCTAAGTTAATATTAGGTACTCGATCTTGTTTGATATCGGAGAGACAAAATTAGGCATGCGTGCTCAAAAATTTTTCGAAATCTGATTTTGATTTTTGGCTGAAACTCGGCCGTAACCGGAAGTTCGTTCGGACATTAGTAATTACTAATTTCATATTACAGGTTATCGACAACTTCCCCTCGGGGCGAGTAAAAGTTTGGTGGGTGGACGGGCACACTAGCATGTGTTGGCCACAGGATCTTTACAAGGTATTTGAAATGGCTTTTATTTATAATTTTTGGGGCATAATACCCAATAAACTAGGTTTCTATACATCGTAATTTTCATTAATTCGAAAAAAATTGATTACTCCGCTGAACATTCCTGAGTCATTACAAATAATTGTTTTTTTTCATATAGGTTGGAGAATATGACTCTGATGAGGGAGAGTTGTGGGGTTCAGAGGGTTCCGCCTCTGATGAAGAGGAATCTTGGGAGACGCAAAGCTCTCCGCCCGAGCCTGAGTCGCATACGACAGACACGCCCGCCAATGGTCTCGACAATCAGGCTGGAGATATTGCAAATGGTGAGATACTGTTTTTTAATTCTAACTCAGTCAGCGAAACACAGCAGAAACACCAGAGCCCGTGGTATCAATTTCGACGAACCTCTCCTACTGGTAAAATAAAAACTTATTATTTGGATATTGTGTATAAAAATAGTAACATGGGTGTAACTTAAAGTTTGGGGCAGAGAGAGGGGGGAAGATTACAGTGAAATATTGCGTTACGTAATACATAATGCTACTTAGTCGTACTCCTGTGTTAAAACTTACTAGTAATATTATAAATGTGGAAGTTTGTAAGTATAGATGTATGTTTGTTACTCTTTCACGCTAAAACTGCAGAATGCATTTTGATGAAACTTCGCAATGATATAGCTCGATCATCAGCATAACACACGTGGTGTCATTTATAATAATATTGTGTAAAATTGCCGAAATGTAATAAAAAAATATCACTTAAGTACCGTACCGTACTTTAGTGGTCAGAGCGACATCTAACGAGTCCAATAGTATGAATTAATTGTATTAGAGCATTTAATAATGTATAAAAACGTATTTTCAGATATCGCTAACGATAGTTCCGGGATAACGTTACCGCATGGTTCACGTAGAGAATTGGTTCCGAAACTTTTGGAGCCTCGGGTAGCAGCGCATATAGAGCGCGGTAGGGTGGCAATGCGTAAGCTAGAACAAATTTTCGCTGAGCATCCCACTTTGCAGAGCCAAGGGGTGAGCCTACTGCAAATATATATATATGTATATATTATACTATAGTGGAACGGAGCAGGTGGGTTACTTATATAGTAAGAGAACCACGCCGCCCATGGACAACCGCGCCACAGTCCGCGCATTGGTTGTGTTGGCTTTTTACACAACTAGGCAGCGATGGCTTGCGTGCGATAGCCGGGATACTATTTGACTGAACTAGTGAAGCGTTCCCGCCGCCCGCGCAGCCGAGCCGATCGTCGGCAATCTTTAGAAAGGCTCGGGGTGCGTGAGCTAGTAGTCAAATTACCACGTTCTATACGCGTTAACGACGAAAGAAGAAGAAAGACGCTGGATGCAGGTTGCCTCCGACAGATGTTCATGGGGCCCATGGGAGAGGCCTATGTCCAGCAGTGCATGTTTTACGGCTGAAATTATGATGATGATGATACACGTTTATTTATAAAAATTTAAATGCAAACGTACAACTTTTACAAACCACTTTAAATTGTCTCTTTCTCACTGCAACTCAAAATTACAATTCAAAATGTTAATATTATTTAAATTCAAAATATCAAAATCACAATAACATTTTTTTATATATATTTGATTACAACATTTACGGGATTTAATTCTATTTTCAGATAATGCGGAAATTATTAAATCTATACAAAGAATGCCGTTTCCTGGATAGACTTATGGGTACTACGTTTTTTCATGAGGATCATTTTTTGGTAACTAACATATTTTAAATTTAAATTATATGTACGTCTAAATTGATTATTTAAAAGTATGTTGCCTTGGTATAACAACAGCACATTATGAAAACCACTCTAAAGATATATATTCAGTTTATACTGTGTAGGTATAGAATACTGATATAGCTTTTTTAAAAATAATAATTATTGCCTATTACTGAATCATCCGCTTGCTTTTTGGCAGAAGCCTCCTCCAAAAGCCTCCACTACTTATCACCGCTTCATAGTTGTGTATCATTTTAGTATTATATTATGATTATAAATTAGTTTATATACCAATTATGTTAATAATAATTATTTAGATAAAGTGGACTTGTAGCTTTTTTGCTATGAATAAATGGTTGTATTGTAACGTATCATTGGCCTTGCTAGTTCACTTTGCCCTTGCCCATGCTTTTATTTCATCTTACCATCTTCTGAGCGGTCTATCTCGATTTCTTTTTTTATCAAATAAGTGCCACCGATTCAGAAGGAAATTAGCAGAGAAGAATTGGCAAGAACCTGCTGGTTTTTTTTAATCTTAATGAAATCTTAGAAGAAAATCCTAGAGATTCTGTTATGCAGGTTTCGAGCCTAGTATAGAATATCTTGCTCTAAGATCTCGACGTGTTTTTTTAGAAATTTGTTAATATATTCTAGTTTATTAGTCATGCTTATCAAATTTGTTTGTATTTGTTGGTTATAGTATAAATCGTACCTTTGTGAGAGAAATAAATTATTATTATTAATGGTTTTTAGGTTCAGTTTAGTACTGTAAATATATTATATGTAAAATATGTTTTTGATGAATTCCAGGGTCTCATAGAGCGAGTGAAAGAGCGCGGTGCGAACACGCCCCGTGCGGGCGAACGCCGCGTGCACGAACAACTCGCGCGTTTGTTCGCAACTGAATCGCAGACAGAGACGACCGAGAACTGCCGTACTGATGATATATTTAACTCTACCCATGGGAAGCCTGTTGTTGCTGCTAATGTCAACACCGAACCTATGCAGGTATGTTTGTTTAACTACGTTTGAACTATTAATAACTTATAGCGTAACACTATAACACCCATAATACTCAGCATGAAACGGTAGCTGTAATTAAACAGGTACTTCTACTGTGTTTCTGAGTGAGTGCGCTGAGTGAAGATATCGGAGGCTCTTGAAAATCTCGTTTAATCGGCGTATTAAAGCCGGCAACACAACCAACGCGTAGACTGTGGCGCGATTGTACATGGGAGGCGGTGTTTTTCTACTATATAGGAAACCCACCTGCTCCGTTGGCCGCTATACCGTGAAAAAGCTATAGTAGATGGCCTGCACAAGATAATATATTCGTTAAATTAAATCTGAGAGCTTCGTAGCTAAGTGGTCTTATAAGCCTACCACGAAGCAAGGATTGTCGGGTTAGAATCCCAGTTTGGATTAAAAATTTATAATTTATTCGGTTCTTAACAATGTCGCACCGTGGGAGAGCAAAACGTGTGCTAATGCACTAATTGGACCGGTTCGTCTGAAGTGATACCAAGGGCTCACAGAATACCAGCACGATACGGTATTTGTATTGTATTTCGATAAGTGAGAGAGGATAACGGATGCCCGTGATTACACCACTCAAACGGTATAAAAAGCCGGCAAAACAACCAAAAGCGTGGTCGCACATGGGCGGGGGTTTTCTTTTACCGTATAAGAAACATACATGCTCTGTTGTCCGTTATACCATAATTATAAACAAAATTAGTCGTAGATGGCATACACAATATTACGTGATAATATAATAATGCGTGGTAATAATTTTTTGAATGACTGGTCATAACAAATAAAGCCTCCCAAGCTTTTGTTTATTATTTCTGATCAGTACATCAATACAGCCTTCTGATCGGTTGCCACCGCTTTCATGAAATAAATAAGAATGTTTTTAGTTTACGTGCAAAATTTAAAATGTTCCACATTGTTTCTATTACAATGATGATCCAAGACTTAGCCTGTTAATATTTGTTAGGTTGATGTCAACGTTCCGAAGAAGTCGTCTCTTCATTTGAACCTGGAGCAGGCGTGCGGTTCAGAAAGCAATGTCCGTGTTGATTGCAAACCTATTGGTAAAAACTGTAAGTAACTCTTGTTGTGTCATAATATTTAGTTATATATCGACGCAACTAGTAGTAATGATGAGGCACGCGTACCTGCGTTCGCGCTTTAACAAGCCGTGGAACCAGTAATAATATTTTTATAATATAGCTTACAACGGAGCAGGTAAGAGAATATATGGTGAGAGAAAACCGCGCCACAGTCCGCGCATCGGTTGTCTTGCCGTATTTTTATTAAGCGGAATTTTTAAGCGCCTCCGCCTGCTTTATTGTAGTTTCGTTAATGTTATATTGATCCTATCGGTCTTTAGGAAATAATTATCTTTTTCAGCCTCCAGCTCGCTCATTATAGTACGCGATCCGGAGGCGTTGAATCGCAATGTGTGCTACAAGCTGTGTTCGCTGATATACGTCCAGCTCGTGAAAGCGCACGCCGAGGTCAGCCGGTACGTATGCGTTCACATACGCGTTCGTTCTCACAACAATTGATATTACATTTCGTCTGGTACATTTGTTACGTGTCACTTCATTTAACAAACATTTGAATGCATAATTGTTATTTGTGCGAGGTCGGCGAATGATGTCGTAGCTGGTACCGCAAGCTGTAATGCATCTTAGTACGGGAGCCAGGCAGTTTTTTGAGAAAGGATTTCAGGTCTAGCGGTGTTTAGATACGTTATCCCCACCACTGTTCTGCACCTAACACGGTCGGTCTGGACGCTGGTAGTGGTTGCACATCGTGTTTGTGCAGGTAAAATGGCAACTAAATTACAAAACTATTCTTTTGTTTTTCATTATTTTTATTGAACGTTTTGCAACATAAATTCATTATTGCCAGATTTCTGCTGTTGTTTAGGTTCAGTAGGTATTTTTAAATTAAAAAAATATTTTAAAGAAAAACCTTGTATATAAT
>DWCF01007511.1:0-10581 GCA_018230265.1 Delias oraia
TCATCATCATCATCAGCCTATTCAAGTCCACTGCTGGACATAGGCCTCCCCCAAAGACGCCCACCCGCTGCGATCTTAAGTATTACTTACCATAGGCTAATAAGACAGACCATACTTATGTTGTTTTTTCTCTATATGTTTGTCTTTGGTTAAAATATTGGCACATGATTATAAATTGTAACTTTTTTAACTTTGTTTTTATATTTATGTGAATATCATTATACTTACACTGCAAAAATTGTCACAGAAGCCAAAAAAATAAGAAGTAGATAGAAACATAATATATGCTTTTTTTGATATTTTTCGCCGTGTGTCCATACGGTAGTGACAGCTTTATTCACCTACACATTATTCAATAATATTTGCATAAAAAATTCTTAATATGTTTAATGAAAACAGAGGCAAAAGAGCAGGACAAGTGGTCCTCCATCCATGAACTACCCTAGCCCTTGTAGGACCGCAGGTGCGTTGCCGACCTTTAAGAGATATGTACGTTTTTTTTTTTAAGCTACCCAAGTCGTATTGGTTTGGAAATACCCCTGTAGGTAGCTGGTTCTACAGAATGGTGTTGGGGGCACCTATACGGTGAGACAGCACTGTGGCTCGTGGACAACCACGCCACAGTCTGCGCATTAGTTATGTTGCTGGCTTTCTACGCCGCTTAAGAGGCATTTTTAAGGGCCTTAGATATTCTCACTCACTCAGCGAATCACAATAGAAGTATCGCTTCTAGTACAACTACCATTTCAAGCGATGTATTATTCTATGAGAAATAAAGGGGATCTAATCTAACAGCATAAATAATAAGACTTTTTATATCGATCGTGTATTTTTCCATATATTAATCGCTTTATAAAATTTATACTGCATCGAAGATAATTGCAATGCGTTCTACACTATTCACGTTTGTATCTTGTCTATGCGTCACTACGTTTTGTTTGAATCTATCTAAAATACGTTGTATAAAATTCCCTGATATATTGTAAATAATCTTCGATTTGGATGGATTATATATAACTTTGTTTGTTTTAAATAATCTGTATGGATTAGTCAAACTCATTACTTTTTTGTTGTTATTTCTTTGTAGAGTAAGGTTTATAAATCCTACTACAAAAAAACCATTAAAATGTTTTAATACCAATATTCAATATAATGTATTTCTATTCATCAATATATATGTTGTAAAATAAAAAACTTATATAAATTTACAAAAAATTGGTTACTAGGTACTTACCTAAGAAAATACAAAGCAAAAGTATTTTATTTTTAACATTTATCATTTTTTAAACTTAGTCTATTTGCAATAAATAATTCTTTCACAAAGGCTTTACTACTCGACAAGGAATATATTCACAGCTATCAAATAATATTTTAACGATATTGATTTTAGCTATGCTAAAACATAGAAAACCAGTAAATATAAAACGATAAATTGTTTGGTTGGCTGGTTTCCTTTCCTGGTAAATTTAAATTAACATACCAACTATATCCCACTGCGTTTTGTTTTAGCATATAATTAATTTATTCTCTATTGGCTCTTTTGTTTTTTCTGTTTTGCATTTCTTTACAATATTATAAAAACTTTCAGAAAAAAACCAGACGGTAAGACATTTACATTATCTCTAAAATTAAAAATAAATTTAAACATAACTTGTGAAAATACGTGTTGACGACTGGAAATTCAAAATGTTGTGTAAATAAATAGTGACGATAGAATATTAAATTTGGAAACAGCTAATTCAATTCAAAAAACTTTTTTATATCTTCCAAGCTACATCAGTAGTTAATTTAGCTTTAAATTATTGATATGATGAGATAATTCATTCAAGTAGCGAGCGTCATATTTTCAACTCAAAATAGACAACATTAATTTTATCGTTCGATTATCGTCTTTTCATACAATTCGGTTATTTCCCACAAATATACGACTCTGTTCTTATACTACGACATGTATGGAACTATGTATTATATTCATCAGTGCTACCACTTTAAAAAAATATTAATTTAGAGTTGTAATAGTTTACTGAAGCTGAGTTTGTTGGAGTTATAAAAGTTTATGGCAAAGCGGACAACGGAGCAGGAAGGTCTGACATACTCAGCGAAACACAATAGAAGCCCAAGTATTCTGTGAGCCTGTGGTATAACTTCGGACGAGTCGGGCCAATTAGTGCGTCCGTGTTAATACTAACATTAGCATGGTTCACCTACAGGTAAAAGCCACTATAATTCCAATTTTGAACAATAATCTTCATTTAATTGATAAAAATAAACCTCGAATTTAATGTTTTTTCGGGTTTTTATATAAATAGTTTGTTTGTATGTCAACGATAAGGTTAAAAACATTTTATATTTTGATAGGGAAAATTAAACATGTACGGATAATTATCGGCTGCGTGATCGTTTTTGGTATTTTCAATACTAACTTGGTATAATATTTTGACCTTTGAGAAACGACTTTAATATAACTGTAATTTAATAAAAATGTTGCTATTATTTGTTATAATTTAGAATCCTACGGTATTGTCCAAAATTTAATACAATTATAGAAATTTATGGGAATGTGCTCATATGCGTATTACGTCTATGAATGTGCCATGAAAAATAAGAGTCAAATACCAGGTCGTAAAATCCCAAGAAAAAATATTCAGGGATTTCCATTACAGTCGCCTTCTAGTGACTAAGTGGATTATAATATGAGTCAGATCTTCATTTTAAAGCAAATCTTTTCCAGTATTGGTATACAACTTTTAATTTTTGCAATTTTTAATTAATTGTTATTTATATTCACCCACATACAGAAACAAGCTGATAAAAGTTATTTATGTGATATTATAGGTGTGATGTTTATTTCCGCATGAACTAAGTAAGGTATTAGTCTGATTTTCTTTTACTGAAGTGTATTTTTAGTTGCAAAAACTAGACAAGGAAAAATTTGCTTAATTAAGTTTATAAATACAGTGAGTTGCAAATTGCCAAATGAATAGGGATAGTGATGAAATATAGGTATTTTGAGCATATTGGTCCAAAGATCATTATAAAAACATTTATTAGTTTTAACTTATAACTATGTATATTTCATTTTATAACAATACATATTTACCGAAATTAATATTGATATTAAAATGATATAAGTGGATGAACATAATACTAAAAAATGATTAATATCTCGTAACATTTCCCTTTGCTTCTATAAAGGCTTATATAAGGGTTGTGATGCCACACATTTATATTAGCTTTTCTATTAATTTTACCTTAGTGGTTATCATTTTCTTGGCAATTTCCGTGTTGGTAAATAAACAATAAACTTAATTCATTTAAAAATTAAATCATAGAGAAGGTCTGAAAGTAAAAAATACATTCCAGCAACACTTGAACCACTTAAAACTGCACTTAAGTGTACCCAATCAAAGAAATTGTTAAAACATGTGAGTTTCCTCATTAATTTGGCAAGCCACTGCATAATTGATTATATGTTTGCCATTATTATTCCAGAATGGACAATATATCAAGATACAGTATGAAATTGGATGCAATAGACATAAACTATCTACCAGTAGCATTTTCTAGACACTATAATAGTGTAGCGCCATTATGGAGTGTAGGATTGGATAGAAATGAATACTTTGAATTTGAAATACGGGATAAGAAAGAGGAAACTAACAAAGAATGTAAGTGTATATATTTTTGTGTAATTGACTGACTTAAAATTATTTATTAGTAAAGAATAAAAATTATGTATTAGAATTAGTGTAGTTCATATGTTTCTTAATTTAAATTTCTATTTGTTTCAGGCATTCAAACCACAACATGTTATATCTGTAATATAGAAGTGCCAAAACTATTTTTAAAGGACCACCAAGAAAGCAAGAAACACTATATCAATAAATGCATAGCAGAAATAGCTTTAGATCGCATGAAGATTCATTTACAAAACAATGAAAATGTTGATATTATGGATGATGTGCCTTGTGATACATACTTTTGTTCAGAATGTATCACTATAGTGCTATTTAAAGATCAGAAATCACATGAAAATCTACAATCTCACAAACATTCTGTGTATATTGATAAGATGTTCGAAGATTTCTATAATATATATGCCAATAACTATCCTTTAAAAAATAAAAAGGATGATAAACATGAACTGAACACAAATTTTAATAAAAGTGATAGTGTTCAGTGTACCTCTGATCATATTTCTTTGATATCAAATTTAATAGAGGTTGGAAAATGTAAAGAATCAGAAATAAATAATAAAATACCATTAATTAAATATACTGCTCAAGATCTGAAAAAGATGGATAGTGGTAGAAACTTATCAGATACAGCAATAGTCAAACTTATTTCGGATAAATCAGAGTTTGTTTTTAAGGATATTGATCAAGTAGCTTCACGAAGTACCGACAGCAACAACATAGAAGTTCCAACATCAAGTAATTTAATGATAGCACTCGACAAAGATACTCCTCCAAAAAATGTAGATATGACTTGTTTGTCGCAACTTGATGATGGTAATTACCATTGTAATATATGTTATTCAACTTTCGATGGAAACTGTTTGAACTCTCATGTGCTTGGTGCGAGACATAAAATGAACAATATATCAAATCTACACTATATGATGAAAGAATCTGGAACAGATTTATTTTGTACTGTATGTAGCAATACTTTAGAGAATTCAGTTAAATCAGTAAAGCAGCACTGTAAAGGAGCAAACCATACAGCAAAGTATAAAAAACTTCTTAGCGATAATGACATCATAAAAATAGGAACAGGATTTCACTGTGAAACATGTGACAAAAATATTCCAAAAAGAAATGAACTTATCCACATATATAATTATAGGCTACATAAGAAAGTAAAAATTGAGAACACATACTGCAGTGACTGTGATATATTTGTACCACATATGGAAATTCATAAACATGAAAATTCTTTACAACACTTAGAAAGAATAATTGATTCTAATAAAATTTGTCAACCATATTTCTGTCAAATATGTCAAGTAAATGTACCTAACTCCAAACAAAATATTTTGATACACATCAATGGAGCACCACATAAAAAAAAAAGTCAGCAGCTAGTGTACAACGATGCAGAACCTACTCCGAGTCCATCGCCACAAAGTAAATTTTCTGAAAGTAATTACTTAGTTTGTAATAATTGTAATATAACCATTATAAAAATTTTGTATATTTACAGAAATACATGAAACATCTAAGCTAATAATACCAGACTCTAAAACAATAGAAATAAAGAACATAGTTTGTGAGGTGTGCCAAGTACAAATTCCAAATACTGATAAGAACATAACTGAACATGAAATGGGTAGAGTGCATGTTAAAAACTTTGCAGCACTTTTAATTCGCGAAGACATTGTTATAATTGACAGCGGATATTATTGTGAGATATGTAATATTAATATTAAGAAACCTCTAAAACATGTTAAAACAAAACATCATAAACAGTTAATGACACAGAAAAATACTGACCAAATGGAAGTAATAAATAATATTAAACAATTAGATGTGGACACACCAAAACATGGTCATATTGAGACAATTTCTGACTCTGTTATTCAGCACTTTGAGGATAGAGGGACAACAGCAATTAAACAAATATATGTTGATCAAGATATTGTCACTATTTCAGACACTCGTCTTTTAACTGAAAGACAAAATTTTGTTTCTGATCAGAGTCCCTCTTCATCAATCAAATTCATAGCTTCTGATCCGAACCCCTCAACATCAAATTACGAAGTAACAGTTTCTGATCAAAATTTGAGATCTACTGATTCATTAATTTGTCTTCCATTTTAGTCGTAATATATCTAGTCTAGAATTTTTAAAAGATGACAGTTATGAATGTTTTTGAACTTTTCTCATTACCATTGGAATTATAATTTATATTCTTTTTCTATTTTTCTTATTTTTTTGGCTTCTGAGACTATTTTGCCAGTGACACTATGTAAATATTTACATAAATAAATTTGTTATATCAATGTTAAGTGAATATTCCTAATACCGATTCTAAGTAATAGATAAAGTTGTACCTCTCCTTGAATTTTGTATATCTTCTTTCTTGATTCTGTTGTTTTTTTAGTTGTTACCTTATTGAATAAACTTATACAAAGGTTTTAATATATTTTTGGATAATTGACAACTGTATATAATCATCATCATCAGCCCATTCAAGTCCACTGCTGGACATAGGCCTCCCCTAAAGACGCTTGGTCATAGGGGGGTTATTTGCCTTAATCACCACGTTTGGCAGGCGGGTTGGTGATCGAAATAAATAAAGAAATACATTATTGCTAAGTAATTCATGTATCTTTAACAAAAATCCAATTTATACGGTGTCGCAAGTAAAATATGTTGTAAATAATGATATTTCAGAGAGATATATTGTAAGCCTCACCTGTAAATCACCCCATCCTGTAACGAAGCACTTTACGGGATCATCAATGTGCTTAAAGTTCAAGGCAATAGGTCCTATGACGTCATTGTATCGTATGGCTTTGTCTGTTTCTAGGACGCCGATATCGTTTTTTATCGTGGTTCTATTCCATTTGGGGTGGTTGACGAACCTCTCGAAACTAATCAAGTATCCAGTGGAATCCCAATAGATCGAACCCAATGAACCTCGGAGGAGACTGGAAAAGATAATTTTTGACTTAAACTGGGTAGAAATCATAATGTTCAATACCGCACGGCAATTAATTCTATTGCCTTACGCCGCTTAAGCAACCTTTATCGAAACCTTTATCAATTCAAATATCGTACCTATCTCTTAAAAGGCAACATATCCGCAAGGCCTTGCAAGGCTAGAAATGTCCATGGGCGAAAGACCGCTTATCCTACGTACAAACACTCATGCTGTCGGTCTGTAATCCCATGGTATCAAATTGGATAAAGTGCGATAACATAAGCTTTTATAACAGATTGGTTCTATGCTTGTAGGTTATGCACTACCAGTCAGAGAGCCAAGAGTAAATATACTTACGGATCAACTCCGTCGCCTCTCCAGGGAAAGATGAAAGGTTCAATACAGTGTGCGGCAGTCAGAACATGCTTCGTGGTGATTATAGACCCACCGCACGTCAAGAATCTAAAGAGGTTACCATAAACGAGTCCAACCATGTGTTTGGCGAAACCTGGAGGTGCATCGACGCCTCCCACTATGCGAGAGGAGAATAGCTCCCACAAATTGTGAGAGCGGAATGTGGGACCTCCTAGAAAAGACAAAATAGAATAAACTTAGAGGTATTGTATGACTTACCATATAATGAAAAATACCTTCTATTATTAGAATTAGGCAAAATAGGATTGATATTTTAAAATACATCTTGATTTTGTAGTTTGCGAAGTTTACTTCTGTGTATCAGTTTTTTTAATTGTCATTAGAAGGGTGAAGCGTTGTATTTATATAGAATAATTTTGAGATAGACATCTAACAGATACGACTGTGTTAATGAATGTTTAACCTTCACTGCGAAAAATTGTTTCAGCTTATTGTTGTCTCTGAAAAGATAATCGCAAGATAACACTATAACAACCGCGTGGCCACTAGGCATGGTATGGTAAGCTACCGTCGTAACGGGTACCAGGTTCGATCTTGGTGATTGGAGAAAATGACGCGGTGCAGTTAATAAACACCGCGTCTTAACTTTTATGTACAAGTGTAATAACATTTTCTTCTGCACTAGCGCTTTGGTATGCATATTATAGTATAGCGGACAACGGAGCAGGTGGGTCTTCTGTATGGTAAGAGAACACCGCCGCCCATGGACAACCGTACCACAACCAAGGCATTGGTTGCGATGCCGGCTTTTCACGACACTAAAGCGCCATTTTAAGGGCTTCCGATATCATCACTCACTCTGCGAAACACAGTACAAATCCCGTTTCACGCTGAGTATTCAACTTCGGACAAGCCGGCCCAATTAGTGCGTCAGCATATGCTTCAGCATGGCTCACCGACGAGTGAAAATAATTACGCCTATAGCTTTCCTCAATAAATGCACTATCCAACAGTGAATCAATTTTTTAAATCGAAACAGCGGTATATGATAATCAAACAAACAAAATCAGCTTTATAATATATAGATAAAGCAGCGTCTCCCAACTAGTTAAGAATAATTTTGGACATTTGTAACACTGATGAGCGTAGCAGAGACGATTAAAGTCTTGCGGCGCAATATTTATCTCGCACGCTCAATGATTTTGACTTAATTTATTTTACGTTCATTATAATTACGGAATATTCATTTATCATTACAATATTAGAAACTTGGATGCATTTGAAGTGATATGTTAGAATATACCGACATAGCCCACCGGATTAGCAAGCTGAAGTGGTAATGGGCAGGCCACCTCGCACGTAGGGCTGATGGCCGATGGGACCGAAAAGTGTTAGAGTGGAGACTACGGACCGGCAAGCGCAGCGTGAGACGTCTACCATGGTGGAGAAACGACCTTATACAGGTCGCCTCCCACAAGTTTGCATGGAGGTCTAAGGAGGAGGCCTATGTCCAGCAGTGGACGTCTTATGGCTGAAATGATGAAATCTTTATTTTTGCGGCTACTTACCCTGATGGTAAGAGATCTGTTGGCCATGGATAGCGCTCAATTGAAAATGGTAAAACAATGACATATATAAAATCATTTTGGATTATTTATTGATATATTTTTAATTTTTATCATGGTTTAAAGACCCAATTTAATATATTGATTGATGACATTTTTACGCTACTAACGCGGTATTATAATTTCAAGGTCCTTCGATATCCTTACTTGAGTGTTTTATGAGCTCGTCAGCTGTGGTACCACTTCGGACAAGCCGGCTCCAAGAGTGCGTCAGCATATGCTTCAGCATGGCTCTTCCACAGGCAATACAGTATTGAGACACACACTTGGACACTGACAAGCCCGTCCAAATACCGAATAAATTATAAATTGTATTCGGAGCGGGATTCGAACCTCAACACCTGTCGCTTACTGGTTGGTTTATAAAACTACTTAAATAAGAGGCTTTCAACATCTTATTAAATTATTTTTCCTTGTAATAAACTGATATCACGAGTTCACGGCATACCAGCGTCCACTTGTATTATTTCGTTGAGTTTACAGGAAGCCCATGGAATTTTAATTCTAACAAAATGAAACATGATTGCCCATCTTATGGCCTGGGATACCACTTTCCCTACAACATATGGTTTTTTGTGACATTTGCCCTTTTTAAGATTCCAATTTTGCACTAATTTAAAAGACTTGTGAAAGTTTCGAAGCAGTTTAACCATAAAAAAACAATCTCACCATTACGAAAACATGAGTTCGGCGGATCATCAAAACTATCGTCACAGTATTTTCTTAAATGCATGTCCGCCCTTTGTTTGGGCAGCTGCAACTCGTGCGGAGCGTTGCCGAACAATATATTACTTCTCTCATTTTTTATACGGTTTCCGAGGAGTTTAACTACAAACCCGCGACGCGACAACTTTTTATATTTATATAGCTATTAATTATTATTATTTATTATATATTTACATAAATATAATTCTACATAACAATATTTTGATATTGTTCACTATTCTTTTATTTGAAAAAAACTTAATTTGTTTCTTTGTGAATAATAACAGTAAATAATATTCATCAATAATATAATTTTTACATTAGCTAGCGCAATGTTACCTGTGAATAAGAAACGATAATAAAAGTTTATGGTTATCAGCATTCAATTCACACACAATAAATTGGTGTGCCATATTTCGTGTGGAATGTGGACTTGCATCACGACCACGAGCTCCCGACGCTTGCCTAGTGGATGAAACAAGCCACTGAGCGCTAGTTCCAGAAAGCCTAACCCCATCTTAATCCACTGGTGCGCAACGCTATCAATTACAGCCACACCCGAGTACCGCTAGGCGCAGACGACCGCAACACGTCTTACACGATCCGGACGATCACATAGCCAACAGGAAGCTGATAGCTAACCTGGCGGGGAATACAAAAAATTGTCAGATAGCAGGGTTATGCGTAGGACCCGCGAAAACAACTCAGATAATTCATCATTCAAAACGTCATTGGAGAAAAAGCCGTAGATTGTAGAAGTTTTTTCTGCACTAGCGCTCTGCAAACTGAGTAAACTTAGTCATAAGTAAATTAAGCTGACGCCAACAGTTAAATAAAAATGAATGTGTGTTTTATTCCCTATCCCACAATAGTAAGTATAATATATATAGTAGTAGCAACTACTAATATTATATTCTCATCGCGGTGAATCACCGATCGGTCGCCCATGCGACGTAAATTCCCAAGATAGTTCAAGCCCAGGTTCTCGTATCACTGGAGAATGGAGACACCCTTGCGCTGGTCATGAAAAACCCGGTGAGCTGTCCCGATCGCCACCCAGTCCGCTTCAAGCTGTTGGGGCTGTATGGCCACATAGCGAGTAGTACTTTTAAAAAAAACTACTTTACAATGACAATCTATGCCAATCTATGCGTTCTCTCGGCGAGCCTACGGCTCGCCCCAATGTTCGCGAGAAGCTGTAGAGGCCTATGCCGACAGCGGTAGTCATTTC
>DWCF01007512.1:0-10581 GCA_018230265.1 Delias oraia
TTACACCATTAAAAATTGTAAAAATGAAAGAGTAACAAACATCTATTCATTCTTACATATTTGCGCGTTTATAATATAGGCGACATACTCTTAGCGTGGCTAATTTAGAAGTTAATAGATAAGATCTAATTGCATAAGGCTACGTATGATGAATTAAATTAACCTTGTAATAACATAATTTTTTCCGGTTCTTCCTATTAACAGATAGTTGTAGGTAAATTAAAATGGCTGACTAAATTACATTTTTAGCATAACTATGCTGTGTGTTTTAGTTGGTTTTTACATTCTTTTCTACTCTATTCCGAGTAACAGAGCAAGTCGATATACTTTATGGTAAGAGATCATCGCCGCGCAGGGACAACCACACCAAAATCAACAGGATGTCATACGAGCAGTAGGCTCATCTGGGATAAGTAGTAATCCGCCCATTAACCTGCAGCCTCTGCAAGGCCGCGAGTGCGTTGGCGGCCTTTTAGGGATAGGTACGCTCTTCTTTTGACGGTTCACAAGTCGTATTGTTTTGATGAAACTTTGTATTCTACCTCGATGTTGTTGTATGTTGATGATGCTCTTCGGTTGTGTTGCCGGGCTCTTACGCCGCTTGAGTGGTGCATCAAGGACCTCCAATATTCTCACTCATGAGTAGAACCACAGTACAAGTATCGTTTCACGTTGGTATTTTGTGAGCCTGTTATATCACATCGAATAAGCCGAAGTGCGTCAGTTCGTGTTGCCCACATGCAAGACTTAGGCAATCTTGGTTTTGCGCCAATACACCTGGTATTGGTCTTGGTATTGCGCTCCCAATATTGGTCTTGGTCTTGCAGCAAGAATCTTGATAATTTTATTTGTTAAACTAACTTTTTCATTTACTTCAGAGTGGAAATGTGTACGTAGAAATGGTTAACCAATTTAACAGATGGATACAGATAACAAACAAAGATTTTTGCATTGACTATGGTATTATGGAAGACGATACGGTGTCAGATTCACCGCAGTTCTGGGTTGACTATCAAGCGGAGCCTCCACGCCAAAAGCAATCTACTGTTTATGTAGTAGGTAAGTTAATATTCATATATTTTATTATAATATGGTAGACCACAAAGCAGATAGGTCTTCTGTATGATAAGAGAACACCGCCGATGATCAACCGCGCCACACTCCGATAATACTTATACTTGAAATTTATGCTATGGTTTTTAGTGAGCCTCGTAGCCATGTGGTTTAATAAGTTTACCATGAAGCCAGAGGTATCGGGTTCAAATATCGGTCCGGAGATTTATAATTTATATTTTAATTAATAATTCATTCCGTCTCTGGAAGGGCTTGTCAGTGGCCGGGCGAGTGGCTTATATAATACTGCATATGCCGACGCATTAATAGGTGCCGGCTCATCTGAAGTAATACCATGAGCTCATAGAATACCCAACGTAAAATGGTATTGTACTTGAAACGGTGAATCTTTGTGAAAAATGTTTGTGAGTGAGAATATCAGAAGGCCTTAAAAAAGCCGCTAAAGTAGCGTAAAAAGCAGCACGCCCAATGCGCGGACTGTGACGCTATGTTCTCTTACCATAAAGAAGACCCACCTGCTCCATTTTCCATTTTACTATTAAAAATATTATTAAAGCTGAAATTTAATTTTAAGTATTACTAAAAATCCTTTGTATGGGAGTATAGAAATGTGTAATTGTTATTAGATTTTTTCAGGCAATGTTTTATAATTTCCTTTACGTAAAAACCATCTCGGTACTTCGAGGAATATTATAAAATAATAATTAGAGAGTTCGGCCAGCCATTCTCGAGATATCAGCGAGTCTAACGAATGACAAATCACTTCTATATATAATTAATAACAATATTTTTTCAGCCTTGGCAATGTCTTCAATTTTCCTCTTCTTGGTACTGCTTATTTATATACTGCTACCGGAAACACGAAATTTGGTCGGCAAGATACGAATGTGCTATGTCAGCAGTTATATTGGATATTTTGTCTCTTTGGCGATCATTCTCGCTGAATCACATTCGGAGATAGCTTGCAAAATTATGTGTAAGTTTTTCTATGTTGCTTAATTAGGATTATTATACTTATGGGGCTGTTAATTACGTGATTATGTATGGGATAGCTCCATCCAACAACGTGTATTTTTAGTACCTACAAATAATTTTATTTTTGAATATTATTTTTAAATAAAGTTATACAGTATATATGTTATAGCTGACAACGGAGCAGGTGTGTCTGCTATATGGTAAGAGAACACTGCCGTCCATGGACGCGCATTGATTGTTTTGCCGGCTTATTTACGCCGCTTGAGCGACATTTTTAAGTGCCTCCAACATCGTCACTCACTCAGGGAAACACAGTAGCAGTACCGTTCCAAGTATTAATTCAGGCTGAGTATGTGAAGTCGTGGTATCACTTCGGACGAGCCGGCCTAATTGGTGCGTTAGCATATGCTTCAACATGCCTCTCCCACGGGTGCGACATTATTAAGACACTCGTCCTGTTACTGTCAAGCCCTTCCAGAGACCGAATTAATTAAAAAATAATTTATATTTTAAAATTATTGTAACGGGATTCGAAGCTTATGTGATTATTAAACCACTGAGTTACGAGGCTCTCAAAATAATTCTACACATAATCTCATCTGTGTCCTTTTATAATTTCAGCTTTTATCGCGTATTTTTCCATAATGGCAACATGTTGTTGGATGAACATTATGTCTTATGATATCTGGTCAACGTTTCGGTAAGTTATAATTTTGCAATATAGACTTTTTTATGAAAATAGGCTAACGAGTAGGAGACTCACTTAGGATAAGCGATCTCCCGCCCATGGACACCCCAAGTTCTTGTTGGGCCGCGGCCAGATGCATGTCTGTTAGGTAGATAGGTAGGCTCATGTTTTGAAGGTACCCAACTCATATCGGTTTGGAAATACCTCTGCAAGCAGCCATTTACATAGAATGGTTGTGCGCGCCATAAATATGTAAAAACGCTGAGTTATGGAATTACACACATCAAATTGATACGGATGTATTGGTATCAATTGGTACAAATAGTTTTATCGATTTATATCATCATCATCAGCCTATCAAGTCCACTGCTGGAAATATGCCTTCCCAAAGACGCCCACCTATTACGATCTTGAGTGATCTGAATCAAGCGGTTGCCCGCGACTTTCGTGAGATCGTCTTTCCATCGCGTGGCGGGACGTCCCACTCTGCGTTTTCCGGTACGCGGTCGCCACTCGAGAACGTTTCTTCCCCATCGGTTGTCGGTTCAATCCCTTTAAGTTTGTCTTAATTTTATATCCTTAATCGATACTGTCTTTATACGTATTCTATGCCGTAACCACGCCTTTACAATACTATATGAATAAAACAATTATTAAAACGAGTTTAAACTTATTTCAGAACTATATCAAGTTCTAAATTTTCTGATTCGAGTGTAAGGCGTAGAACGGAAAGAAAAAGGTTTCACAGATACTGCTATTACGGTTGGGGTCTTCCGCTGAGTATGGCTACTGGATTGATGATTGTCAATTCTTTGGATCTAACCGCTCTACCTTGGTTCATCACACCGCAGATTCCTACCTGGGGATGCTTTTTAATAGGTATAAACTTGTTACTAGCATTCATACTACGAAAAATAATTAAATTTTTGAGAGCCCTATATTTTTTTATCTATAGCGGACAACGGAGCAGGTGGGTCTCGTATATGGTAAGATAACAGCGCCGCCCATGAACAACTGTGCCACAGTCTGCGCATTGTGTTGCCGGCATTTTACGGCTGTTAAGCGGTATTTTTAAAGACTTCCTATATTCTCATTCACTCTGCGAAACACAGTACAAGTATCGTTTCACGCTGAGTATTCTGTGAGCCCGTGGTATCACTTTGAACGCGCTGGCCTAATTTGTGCGCCAGCATACGATCCAACATGGCTATCCCACAGGTGCGACAGTATTAAGACACTCGCCCGGACACTGTCTAGCACTTCCAGAGACCGAATAATTTATAAATTAAATTATACTTGTCCCGATCGGGATTGGGACCCGATACCTCTCGCATTATGGTACACTTTTAAAACTATTAAGCTACGAACCTCTCGAAATAATATATCACCGGCTCACAGAATACTCAGCAGAAACAGGTAGTTGTACTTAAAACGGTACTGCTACTGTTTCGCTGCGTGATGATATCAGCACTTAAAAATGTTGCTCAAGCTGTGTAAGAAAGCTGGCAACACAATCAATGAGCAGACTGTGGCGCGATTGTCCATGGGCGACGGTATTCTCTTACAATATAGGAGATATTAGTTATTGTACGAGAATACCGTCGCCCCACCCCACCTGCTTCGTTGTCCACTATACTATAAAATATTGTTCTAGTTACATACATTTCTTTACTGACTTTTTTGATTCCGAGGTTCAAGCTAATTTGAAGATTAAAGGTGTCATTTAAAACAATATTTTAGGCTTAGGTAATTTGTTACAGATGGCCAACAATTGGTGTATATGTATATACCAATGATGTTTTTCGTTGTGGGTAATTGTATTCTATTCCTGCTCACTGCTTGCACCATTTGGGAATCAGTGAGTGGGCATGAGGTGCTGGGACCGACAGCTACAAGACGACAGCAACAAAGGTATACCTTTAATAATAATATAATGGTATATATACTATTATTATTACAATAATAAAATCATAATTGTTTAATGAAATGTCATAGATATCTAAGACATTGCATTACTTACTCTGTGACAAATCGGAGGATCTTTAATTGATATATTTTGTAGCGAATACTGGCAACAATCTATTCTAATTTCCGGTGATTCTCTGTATTTTAGGGCCTCGTTTGTTTATGGCTAACTTGTCGACTCCGCAGTCGCCCTTCACGATACGCCACTTAGCGCTTCGGACTTACCAGACATTTTTTATAATATTATGTTGGTCAATTTACTTCAATTTTATTATTCAATCATATATTAATTATACCTGTATTTATTATAAGTTATATTATTGCAAAGTTTCATTAAAATCTGTTTAATTGTGATCCATTATTTTTTTTAAAGTATAGCGGACAACGGAGCAGGTGGTAAGAGCACTCCGCCGCCCACGGACAACCGCGCCACAATCCACGCATTGGTAGTTTTTTCCGACTTTTTTTAAGCCACTTAAGCGATATTGTTAAGAGCCTCCGATACCATCACTCACTCAGCGAAACACAACACGAGTACAGTTTCATGCTGAGTATTCTGTGAGCCAGCGGAATCACTTCCGACGAGCCCGCCTAATCAGTGTGTTAACTATGCTTCAGTACGGCTCTCCCACGGGTGCGACAGTATTAAGGCACTCACCCAGTCTCTGTCAAGCCCTTCCAGAGACGGAATAAAATATAAATTAAATTATAATTTATAATTGTTCGAACCCTATACCTCTCGCTTCATGGTAGACCTATTAAACCACTTAGCTTCGAGGCTCTCAAGAGAATTGTCGCATTTTTGCGTGAAGGAATATCAAGGCCATCCATCCTGGTTTAAAAAAATTTCGCGTTTATAATAATAGTAGGATAATCAAACATGGGGTTGTTTATTTAATTAAAGTTTTTTTGTCAGATCGTCATTTCATATAACTACATTTAAATACCTTAATTAGAGGCAGTCAAAACAGTCTTCTAATTTAGATAAAGGTTGCCGTGTAAGACCGCCATTGTAATTAAAATTTTGTAATTTTTTGCAATCAGATTTAAGATTTGCGTACGGCTGTCAGTGACAATGGGTGTGAGCTGGATTTGGGAGATCATCAGCTTCTTGGTGCCTGCAGCTGATGAATTTGCACTTTACCTGGACCTCTACAATGGCTGCATTGGATTCCTCATATTCCTAATATTCGTTTGCAATAGAAGAAATCTGTCGCACCTCAAAGCAAGGTAAGTAACCGGTAAATTTATGTCTCATATATACATATACGAATTTACCGATATATATATCTTTTGACCAAAATACAAAGTTGAACATCAAGTTTGTAATTTTTTTTATTATACAAATAACAAAAATTTCTCTTTAAAATTTCGTTTTTAAACGACATATGTATTTCATACCATTTAAAAAGCTGTTATGAATATTTTTTTAAGTATTTTTATTTTGTAGATATAAATCGTGGCGGCATCCGAATACTGCCCCCGAAGCCTCGAATAACTCACAAGCGATAGCAATGAAGAGATTGGACAATTCCGAAAGCAACGTTGAATTTTAGAAATAAATAAGTATTAAGATGTTGACTGACACAACTTTGTATAAAATATTCAATTGTTTTAAATAAGATACCTATATAAAACATAACTTTTAATTTATTTCTACTAGTTCTGCCAAGTATTTTATAAAGGGATAGGGACGGTCTTTTTTGAAGGTCCCCAAATCGTATTGGTTTGGAAATACCTCTGCAGGAAGCAAATTTAAAAAACTGGGAATAAATGGCACAAATATCTTAAAAACGATCAGTAGTGGAACACAAGCATCATATAAAAGTATATAACTATATATATCATATATATTGGCGTAAAAAGTTAGCACCACCAATGCGCGGACTGTGGCGCGGTTGGTGATGGGCGGCGGTGTTCTCTTAGCATATAGGAGACCCACCTGCTCCGTTGTCCGCTATGCTATATTTTTTGTTACTATAATTGTCCGCTATACTATGGGTTCGGCGGGGTAAGGGGTGCGAAGAATCTCCGGTAGAGGCACGGCTACCGGCACCAAAAGACCTTGCACCTGGCGATATACAACGCACGAACATTGAGGACCGACGAGAAGATGTATGAGCTGGAGGAGGCAGTGAGCAAGTTACACAGGGACATCGTAGGGTTATCAGAAGTTCGAAGACAGGGGGAGGACATGGTAATCCTGCGGTCCGGAAACTTCTTCTACCACCGGGAAGGCGACCAGCTATCCCAAGGTGGTGTCGGGTTTTTCGTGGGGAAGTCCCTCTTTAACAGTGTAATAATAGTCGGGGCTGTCTCGAGTAGAGTTGCGTTCCTGATACTCAGAATCACCAAAAGTTATTCGATGAAGGTCATACAGGTGTATGCTCCTACATCAATATACATGCCTCCAAAACCCATTACACCATTGTGATGGGGGACTTCAATGCAAGACTGGTCGCGCAGAGAGGCGACGAACTGAGAGTTAGTTAGTTAGAGTTAGTTTAATCATGGATTGGGGTAGCGGAACGAACAGTCTGGCTGATTTCTTGGAGAAGGAGGGACTGTTCGAGATGAATTCTTTCTTCAAGAAACAGCCGCAACGTAAATGGACTTTTATCAGTCCTGACGGTTCCACAAAAATGAGATCGACTTCATACTTTAGCACCAATAAGTCTATATTCGACGATGTCTCCGTGATCACCAGGGTGAAAACCGGTAGCAATCACCGCTGGGTTAGAGGCACGTTGAATATCGACGTCAAGCGTGAATGGAAGGGCTTAAAATTGACCGGCCGTGTGCCTTAACACTTTCTTACCAGTGAGAAAACAACGCTGAAACTTGCTGACGTACTAACTCAGCTGCCATATTCAAAAGATACCACAGCCTCAAAGAAAAGCAGCGCTAATCAGTACTTGCAGTGAATCGAGTGAATGAGGATATCGGAGGCAAGTTATACCGCTCAAGCTAATAGTGGTACAGTTGTCCATGGACGTCAATCTTTTATCATTTTGGAGACCTGCCTCCTTTGCAAGCTATACAATAAAAAAACCACGCTCCTATACAGATACGGAGACGATTAGTTAGTTACATACGAGTGCAACTTTGTTCCCCGTCTGAGTGTTTACAACATTCGCGATATCTTGAAGACAGCTGAGTGTTCTTTGAATGGTCATTCATTTCAGTTCTTCTTTTTTTGAAATATCTAAACCTGTAACAGAATATTGATGGTCATCAAATTGGTATTATTAATAAAAATATGAAGGCAAAGGAACAAGAGGCTTTTCATGGTGAAGAGATTATCCGCCCATGAACATCCCCAGTACCGTATGGAGCGCGTTTATTTTGTATCGATGTCTTATATAACGGAAAAACTGCATTAATTTAATTGATAGTTATTTGAGGGAAGTTGAACCTATTGCCCATATAAATTTTTTTCTGTATGTATAAGATATAAAATAAGTTATTACTTGGTAAAAGAGCAAGTAAAGTGAGTGAAAATATTTCTAATAAAGTAGTCCTTATATCATTGTAATAGTTAACAGTGACCAAAAAATATAATAATAAGATAAACAAATATATATATCACTCATGGGATTACCATGCTGAGGCATATGCTGATGAACAAATTGAGCCAACTCGTCCGAAGGGACACCGTGGGCACACAGAATACTCAGCGTGAAATGAAACCTTTACTGTATTTCACTGAGTGTGAGAGGATATCGGAGTCCTTTGAAATAAAGCCGGAAATACAGCCAAAGCGCGAAGTAAAGTTGTCTATGGGCGGCGGAGTTCTCTTACCATATAGGTGACCCACCTGCTCCGTTGTCCGCTATACTATAAAAAATCACTCGAGGTCGCAATTATTGGGCAGCTTTGGGGAGACCGGTGTCCAGCAGTGGACTTTAATAGGCTTATGATGGGGTTTATGTGTGCGTACCGTATTATTAATTTACGAATGATGTTCTTCTTACAAACAAAAATAACAAAAAAGATAATTCCAGTCGATGCGTTCAAGATGTCTGCGATAAAACCGAATACTGAGAATTCTAAGTATGTAGTTATTATTTCTGTGATCCAACTTAGGCCAGTAACGAGGAAAAACTTTAAATATATGTTCAGCCTGCAAAAAAATTGTATGTTTAAATTAGGGATTATTTATATACTGAACTCCAATATTGTTTGGTATTTGAAGTAGCTGACTCGTTGATCGTTGTTTCGCCATATAAATTATGAAAGATATATGCTGTCGGGGAATTTTTATAGGCATGATTAAGCTGTAAAACTTTTCTTTTATCGTTAAGGCGGGGTTCATGAGAGACATTATGGTTTAACCGTTTCTTCTACGATTTACCTTACTAAATAAAGTAAATCCTACTACCACGAGAAAGCCTTCTCATTGTTCGGGTTCAAATAACCTAACTCACTCAGGGGTAAAGTTGGTGCTTGTGACAATATTTGTGAGTAATATCAAGAGTGATATTAGTATAGAATGTAGATATTAGTAGATAGAAAAGTAACTGGTAGAAAAAAATAATAACTAATTAATTTAATGTTGAATGAGAAATTTCGAGACTTGTTCCTAGTCGTATATTAAAATTTTCAGTTATAATGCCGTGTTTTTATATTTAATAAAATTTTATTTAAATATATTTATCAACTGCCAGCAGGGGTATTTCCAAACCAATGCGTCTTGGGAACCTTCAGGAGAAGAGCGTAGATCTTCCTTAAAGGCCGGCAACGCATCCGCGGCTCTGCAAGGGCTGGGGGTGGCCATGGGCGAAGGACCGCTTGCTCTATGAGTGGCTCCTGCTCGTTTGCCACCAATTAAAAAAATAAAAAAAATATTTAGGCATATTTTTTCAGCTGTTCTTCTGAAATTATCTTAGAAAATGATATCTTAGAAATATCCTATATCTTAGAAATAAATCCGTTCAAAACATACCTGCGCTTTTGCTTGTGCATATTGTTAGGTGTGGCTTGATTCGACCCATTCAATATATTTGTATTTGTTAGACGACAAACATTTATCGCGGTCAATGTGAAGAATATGAAGTTAAAAAAAAGTTGTATCGACTGCGGTATGTGAAGATACATAGTCAGTGGACGACCTGTAATAAAGACATTTTTTTATTCTATATCGAACAGCGGAGCAGATGAGTCTCCTATATAGTAAGAACGCCGCCACCCATGAACAAGCGCGACACAGTCCGCGCAATGGTTATGTTGCTGGCTTTTTACGCCGCTTAAGAGGCACTTTTGAAGGCCTCGGATATCCTCACTCACTCTTCGAAACACAATACAATTAAATAGATACCGATTCACTCTGAGTATTCTGTTAATATATATTTCTCATAATATACTTTTAAAAATATTACTGTAAATAATTTTTAATCATAAAAAGCGGATTTATTCCCAACGTTAGAGAGTTCTTCATCGCTGTCCGGTGATGAATGTTTCACTCTAAAAAAGTCACTGCATAATAACTCAAATTAGAAACAAACAAAGGAGAAGGATCACAATCGAGCATTCATGATGTAGTTATATTGTCGGCTTCTTAAGGTAAAACAGCGAGTAAAACATATGGCTTCTAATATTCTCGCTCACAGTAAAACACAGTATACTTTATGCTGGTATTATGTGAGCCCGTAGTATCCCAGCGGAAGAGCCAGCCCAACTATCCAAACAAAACCCGGACTGTGGCGTGGTTGTCCATGAGCCTGGTGCAGCCTTAGCATATTGCAAACCCACCTGCTCCGTTATCCGTTATACCAAAAGACATTTAAATTCAAATACATAGAAAAGAAAGGTTCTCGAGTGGCGACCGCGCACCGGAAAACGCAGATTGGGACGTCCCGCCACACGATGGAAAGACGATC
>DWCF01007513.1:0-10579 GCA_018230265.1 Delias oraia
CTCTGGTTTACAAAAGCCCACTGTACTCCGATCTCATAACGTTTACGTAACATTACATACAGATAATTCTGGCCATTAGTCTGTCGATTTAAATTAAATCTTATAACTCAATATAAAGATACTTATACTTAATATTCTACTTCACTTAGCTGCCATCCTATTATTTTTGCCCATCCATTGTCATTTAACTAAATCGGATTAGATTGTCACCGCGTTGAATATGCCTTTATTAAGTGACAGAAACATTCTCAGATTTTTTTTAAATAGAAAGGGTTTATCGTCTAATAAGTTTTAAAAATGACAAGCTGTGTTATGAGGCAAAGGGTGATAAGCTCCAGCATGGCTCTCCCACGGTAAAACTCTTTTAATAAAAATAATTATGTTGTCAGTGATAGTTTATACTCGTTTATAGAATTACAGACTAAACTTCCAACTTTAACAAGACTGGAATACAAATTGAAAACTTATACAAGTCAATTGTATTTCAACTTCTTAACTAACTGTATAGTTCTTTGTGTCCACAAAATAGTCTGTGACGTAATAAAAATAGTTTCTACATGTCCACAGACGACGATGACGATTTTTGAAATATATTATCTATGGAATTATTGCGTAAATATATTATGGAGGTTTTTTTATGATTATGGTAAGAGAATACCACCGACCATGGACAGCCGCGCCACAGTTTGCTCACTTGTGTATTGCCGGCTTTATATGCCACTTAAGCGGTGTTTTTAAGGGTCTCCGATTTCTTTACTCACACAGTGATACAAAATAGAAACTGTTTCAATTACAAATGTCACCCTGAGTATTCTGTGAGCCTGTGGTATCACTTTGGACGAGCTGGTCCAATTGATGCGCCAGTATATGCTTTAGCATGGCTCTCCCACGGATGCGATAGTATTGAGACACTCGCCCGGTCACTGTCAAACCCTTCCAGAGAGTGAATAAATTATAAATTAAATTATATATAATTGATTAATTACACAGTAACACCCACAGAATCCGTTGGTACTATAAATTTTGATAACTGGTAAAATTGGAGGTATTTCTAATAACAAAGATAAGATGAAAGCCATAAATTTACAAACTATAATTTCTGGTATATTTACATGTTTGTCACGAGAGCGTATTGTATGCCATGGTTTGCGTGAGATTGTATAGCTTGGCGCTGATCTGGACTACGTTTTAACCTATTATTGTATAGCAGGCAATGGCGAAGGTGAGTCTCCTATAGAGATAACCGCCCATGGACAAATGTGCGGCATTCCACGCTTTGTTTGCCAGTTTTTTACGCCGCTTAACCGATATTTCACTGGCTGTATATCCTCATTCATTTAGCGAAACAGTACTAGCTTCTCGCTAGTTCTGTGAGTCTGCTACCACATCGACCTAATTAGTGGGCCAGCTTGGCTCTCCCAAGGGTAAGACAGTATGAAGTCGTTTTTTCACACAATCAAATATTTTTTTTGGTGGTGCGACACAGTAAGCGCTACGTCGCAGTTGTCCATGGGCGGCGGTGTTATCTTACCATACAGGAGACACGCCTACTCCATTCTTCACTATGCTATAACTAAATCTATGTAAAGTAATATATAAAATGGAAACAAAACATTATCAATTCAACAAAAATATCACATGAAATGAAATGTTAATAAGGAATTCATCAAGAATTCCTTTTTTTAACCATTTTAAGATTTTCTGTATATAACTGTATACTGAAATGGTTTTTTATACTACAGCGGACAACGGAGCAGGTGGGTCTCCAGTATGGTAAAAGACGTTTCACGCTGTCCAATTGGTGCGCCAGCATATGCTTCAGCATGGCTCTCCCACTCTTTTAAATGCGTTTATATAAAATAATGCCATTATAAAGTAATAATATGATTATTTTGAGAGCCTCGTAGTTCTTTTTTTTTATAAAACTTATGTCTTTTTATAAAGAGAGGTATCGTTTTAGGAGTGTCGTGGCTAAGTGGTCCAATAGATCTACCATGAGGCCAGAGGTACCGAGTTCGAATCGCGGTCGGACAATTATAAATTAAAATTTATTTGGTTTCTGGGAGGGCTTGATGATAGTGGCCGGCGAGTGTCTCAATAGTGTCGCACACGTGGGAGAGCCATGCTGAAGCATATGCGGATGCACAAATTAGGCCGGCTCGACCGAAGTGATACCACGGGCTCACTAAGGGTAAAACGGTACTTGCAATATGTTTCGCAGAGACTGAGGATATCGGAGGCCCTTAAAAGTGCCACTTAAGCGGCGTAAAAAGCTGGCAACACAACCACTCCACTAAACAACCATGCGCGGACTGTGGTGCAGTTGTTCATGGGCGGCGTTGTTCTCTTACCATATAGTAGACATACCTGTTCCGTTGTCCGCTATACTATAAAAAAAACCGTGTTCAAACACCGGTCCGGACTAATATAATTTAATTTATAATTTATTCGATCTCTGGAATGGCTTAAAATGTAGAAATTTACATCGCTCGCATTCTCAAATATTACATAATTTTTTTGAACATTTTTTTTTGTTCATAAAAAATAAAAAGGCTTTGCTAACTAAATCGAAGATTAATTTTTCTTTAAAAATTGTTGAACTTGAATGCCTATAATAATTCTGCTACAGCATATATCAACTTGTCTAATAAAATACCTTTTAATAAGTCATTGAACGAAGGATTTATTAATTACAGATCATTATTCATTTCGTTCATTAATTAAATGAGGGATCATTTAAGATGTTAAATTAACATTAACATAGTTCTCTCTCCAAAAAGGTCACGTTTATATATTGTACAACGGTGACAGCTGTCAAGTGACATCTGTCAGCGGAGATGTCATGTTAAATGACAGATGCCTGCAGCACAAAGATTTCAAAATGTTTTTAAATTTACTAAGAAGAGGTTTTAACCGCGGTGTTGAGAGCTTCTTAGCTAAGTGGTAATTTGCCTACAATTAAGCGAGAGGTATTGGGATCGAAGCCCAGTGCGATCCAAAAAAATATAATTTAATTTTCGATCTTTCAACGGGCTTGTTAATGACCGGATGAGTGTTTCAGCTTAGTTCCACCCATAGGAGAGCCATATTGACGCACTAATTGGGTCAGTTCGTCCGTAGTAATACCACGGGATCAGAGAAGGCTCAGCCTTACTCCTGTACTGGGTTTGAGTGAGTGAGGGTATCGAAGGTCCTTGAAACTATACCGCTTAAGCAGCGTTAAAAATTCACCAACACAGCAAATCCATGGACGGCGTTTTTCTCTTATCACACAGTAGACCCACCTGCTCTGTTGTCTGCTATACCATAAAAATGATTGATGATCCTATGGTGCTGTGTAGAAGCCAGATTTAGGTTCTAGTGTATTTCTCTAATATAAATTCTCTAATATCTAATATATAATGAATTAATGTATCTTTAAGTTCAGTATTAAAAAAATCCTTTTAATATAATTGAGTGTTTTGAATTACGCTCCAACGCTTCTAAAATATATTTTAACAATAGAAATATATTTTACTCTTGCGTCACTAGAATTATACTTAATGTTTTAAATGTAAAACGAGCAACGGAGCAGGCGGGTCTCCTCTATAGTGATCGCCCATGGACAACCGCACCATAAATGATGTTGCATGATTGATGATCTCTTACCATAGAAACAGAGGTCTGAAATACGATTGTTTTACTATATGGCGGACACAGACGCAGTAACATATTAACATCGTAAGAGATTACCGCTGACCATGGACAACATAACACGTTTTATGTTGCCGGATTTTATACCACTAAGCTTAACTGAATTCCAATACAACTCGTTTTTTTTAAATTTCTATACTCATCCTCCTAATGTTGATTTTCCATGTAAATATGAAAGTTAGATACGTCGCCGACTTTTTTATAGGCAACATCAAGGTCTACAAATATTCTCTACAATTCTTTCATCATTGAGGTAGCGTTCGTAATAAAAATTGTTGAACCATTTTTTCCTCGACTTATGTACTTAACAAATACCACTACCACGTAAAAGATTTTTGATTTTTTGTTTATTATATACTTTATGTTACTCAAAAATAACGTAAGCTACGTTATATATATTGATGAAAGAATTTTCAAAATCGGTTCATCAAATCCAGAGATTTATCCCTAAAAAGTCAAAAATAAAATTTACCTCTTTAATATTAGTATAGATGACGCATTCAATAATGCGTTAGCGCCAGAACTTATCGGTTACCATGGCAACCGAGACAGACTTCATCTATTTTTCATGGTATAGAGGACAACAGAACGGATGGGTGTCTTATATGATAAGAGAACACCGCCGGCCATCACCAACCGCGCCACAGACCGCGCATTGGTTGTGTTGCCGGATTTTTACACCGTTTAAGCGGCACTTTTAAGGGCCTCCGATATCCTCACTCACTCTCTATCTCTAGAGATTTTTTTTTTATATTAGCGTAGATCAAGATTATTCATTCGATCCAGAGATAACTCGCTACGACGTGACGTGACGTCTATTCATAAACAACTTGGCTGTAATTTTTTTATAGAATAGCGGATAACGGAGCAGGTGGGTCTCCTATATGGTAAGAGAACACAGCCGCCAATCACCAACCACGACACAGTCCGCGCGTGCTGTGTTGCTGGCTTGCTACGCCGCTTAAGCGGGCTATTAGGGGCCTGCGATATCCTCACTCACTCTGCGAAATACAAGTCCCGTTTCACGCTGAGTATTCTGTGAATCCGATATCATTTGGGACGAGCCGGCCGAATACTAATTCGGCCGGCTAACTCGTCAGCATATGCTTCAGCATGGCTCTTCCGCCGTTGAAATATGATATTTTCTTTAGAAATAAAGTTTTGAACTAAATTTATGTAAGTAGTTAGGATTTTAGTGTTCTTTATGGTATAACGTGGAATAGAGCAGTGTTCTCTATGGTAAGAGATCACTGCTCATGGACAACCACGACACAGTCCGTTGTTGTCGGTTTTTTATATCACTTGAGCGGGATTTACGGGCCGTATATCCCACTCACAGCGAAGCAGTATAAGCTACATACATTTGCTTGTGTTCCCGGCTTTTTAATATAACTATTGTCTATGTCAGATAACGTGACAGGCTGGCTCTCTGGATTAAACGAATTCATGTTGGTATTCTATAAGCCCGTGGTATCCACGAGTTGGCTTGATTAGTGCTGACGAGTAGGCTTCAGCATGGCTCTCATAAGACTTTAAGACCCAATAAATTACAAAATTTTAATACTGAGCATCGAACCTGATAAACTATCTCTTGGTTTTTACCCAAGTTATATATCTGCGGCAAAGGCTGTGGTTGTCCATGGGCATTCGCCTCTGTCATAAAAAAACTTTCTATATAATATATAAAGTCTTATATGAAAGGTACTCACCGAATGTCACGCTGGTAATGCAACAATCTTTGATGCCAAGGGCTTATATAGCACGTTGGGCGGGCGGGCGGCGATAGAAAACTGTGGAGTTGACATTTTATTTTATAATTTTTGTGTTGTAGCTCGGACAACGGAGCAGGAGGGTCTTCTTTGTGGTAGGAGAACACCACCATCACGCCGCACTCCGTTGCTATGTTGCTGGTTTTTTCCGCTTAAGGGGCATTTTTAAGAGCTTCCGACATCCTCACTCACTCAAAGAAACATAGTAGAAGCACCGTTTCAAGTACAAATACCATTTCACGTTAAGTACTCTGTAAATCCGTGGTATTACTTCGGACGATGCGGCTCAATTAGTGCGTCAGTATAGCTGTCCCACTGGTATATTTTTTTGATGGTATAGCACACAGCCAAGTAGGCACGTCTCCTATTTGGTAAGAGAACACCGCCACCAATCACCAATAGTTGAATGAAATCTTTTCTACATATGAAGAAAAAATTGAGATTTGAATTTGAATTTGAATTTGAGAATTGATATTTTTATGGAAAAGTTGACAAATGAGCAGGAGGCTCATCTGGGTCATCTCCGCCCATAGACACACCTAGCTCTTGCAGTGCCAAATTTTTAAGCGGTCATCCTCCAATGGACACCCATAGCCTTTGCAGAGCCGCGGGTACGGTGTCGGGATTTAAGGAATATGTACGCTCCTATCTCTTGGTTTGGAAATATCCCTACTGGCAGATGATTCCACAGAATAGTAATACATGGAACTAAATGCCTTCAAAAAGGCTCTATTGTAAAACGAAAAACATCGAGGTGATAACGATATAACTTTGTATTCTCGACGCTCGATGGTGAAATTCAGCAGCAGGTATCAGTCCAAACAGCACCTCAACATTCCCCGATAATAAATGTAGCGTAAACGTCTCCACGCCCTTTCTCGCCACTTGTCTCCCGCTGTCCTGCGATACGCACATTCTGCGTAAAATATACACTTAATTGAATGCACAATGTTAATATAAACCTATTTTGGGTAAGTACAGCCTAACTGAATTGTTATTATGCCAAGCCTTTTAGTGCACAACTAGTTGAAGGCTCTATTACATTACAATATATATTTTTATATCAAAATTAGTGGTACTGGCAGACGTCCTTAAATTATTAACTGTCCGCAGCCTAGTGGGTCCACTTATGAACCTCCAGCAATCCATGCGACTAACCCCAAAACAGTCACACTAAAAAGCTTACCCCATTTTTTATGGTATAGCGAACAACGCACCAGCGCATCTTTTATATGGTAAGAGAACATCGCCGCTCAACACTAACCGCCTGTGTTGCCGGCTTTTTATGCCACTTAAGAGGCATTTGTAAGGCCCTCCGATATCCTCACTAATTCAGCAAAATACAGTAGAAACACCGTTTCAAATAATACTATTTCACGTTGAAAATTCTGTGAGCCCGTGGTAGGACGGGCCGGCTTCAACTAGTGAGTCAGCATACGCTTCATCATGACAGTAGCAGGAGGGTCTCCTATATGGTAAGAGAATACCGCCGTGCATCACCAAAATCGCTTACCATAAAAAAACATCAGGCATCTGCCATGTTGTCCGCTATATAATAAATTGTATTAAACAAATCGGTCCACCCATCTCGAAGTACACATAGAATATCACTCCTCGCTTTGTATTCAGTTAAATAACAACTGCTAAAAGTCGTAAACAAAAGAAATCAAACACCAAAAAGTTTTTATATGTCTTCAGTATTAGGTGAACAATTAAAAATATTTTTCTCTATAGTTCATAAGTTTCTCTATAGTCCATTGGTTATGTGAAACATTTGGGTATCGACCTCAAATTGTACTGAAAAATCAAATATTATACAGATATATGAGACTTTTTTGGACGTCCACCTACAAGGACCTTATAAAGGTCGCCGGAAGACGCTGTATGCAGTTCGCCTACGACAGGTATTCATGGAAGTCCAAGGGGGAGGCCTATGTCCAGCAGTAGACGTCTTATGGATGAAATGATGATGATGATTTATGATGACAACAGAGCAGGTTACTTTATGATAAGAGATTACCGTCGCCCATGGACAACCGTGCAACAATCCGCGATTAGGTTATTTTGCCGGCTTTAAACATCGCTTTGGCGGTATAAATTCACGGGCCTATCCTTACTCACTCAGCGAGACAATAGAAATATGTAAAGTATTTTTTATATTTATTTAAATTTACTGGCGCTGTATATTTGGTATCATTTCGGCTTAATTAGTGCATCAGCAAAGCAGACAGATGGTAGTGGTGGAGGGTGAGACACTATTATAGTCGGCGGTCGGTCGGTAGTAGTATATATAGAATAGAATTTTGTATGGCATCATCATTTCAGCCCTAGGCCATCCACTGCTGGAAATAGGCCTCCGCTTTGGACCTCCTTGGGGATATTTCCTACAATCGCCACGCTTGGCAGGCGGGTTAGCGATCGCAGTTATATTTCTCAAGCATAAAAATATAATTTTCAAAATAAATTATTTTGAGACCCTCGTAGCTTAGTCGTATAAGCGAGATCGAAGGTTTAAAGAAAAGTTATCATTTAATTTATAATTTATTCAGTCATTGCAATGGCCTGACAGTGGCGGTGTTTATAGTGTTTCGCTGAGTGAGTACCTACATTGGAGGCTCTTCAAATTATACCGTTAAGGCGGTGTAAAAAGCTGGCAACACAACCACAATATTATCAAAATCGGTTTAACCAATCCTAACCTTTTTTTTATAACATATTTTATTTGTTAATGACAAATGTCACGCCGTAGGAATTATGTGTTCATTCTCAGAGCTATTTTTTGATATAATTTAAGTATCTCACGGAAGCCAAATATTACACTTAATGAGTATGTGTCGCCGGGTTTTTCTCAATGGAGAGCTTGGAACCGGTGCTGGACTCATTTTGACAAATATTTCATTTAATTTCAAACACGACTGAAATTTCAAATTTCATTGCAAATTCTCTTTGGATAAAAGGTCAACTGAGAATCGGTCAACATTTTTCCACACTTCAATTTTAACGGTGGTACATTAGTTTTTTTTTTAATTTTGTATGATTTATAATTAAAAATTTCTAAATTTATATGGTAAAACTATCCCTGCTGAGGTCAGCCGAGATAAAATCTCTCTGTGGGAGGTGAAATGGTCATTGTTCAAGCAAGTAAGCACTTTCTGAAGAGAGAGACAAACAGAAATTTTAAAACTTTCTATGTTATTACCAAAGATGGCTGGCGTCTGCTTTGTTTTCTTATATAATACTGTTAATTCGAACCTCGATGTCAATAATTATATTAGGTCGTTGGAATGGCTTGACAGTGGTCGGGTCTTGACACTGTCTTATCCGTGGGAGAGCCATGCTGACGCACTAATTATGCCAACCCATCCGAATTGATACCACGATCATAAAGAATTCTCGGCGCGAAACAGTACTTGTACTTGCTGGACTGCGGGTAGTCGGCATTTTAGAATTGGTAGTAGGTACGGTCTTTTTTTGTATTGCAGACTTGAAATTATATTTCTCAGTTGACGTAAAAAGCTGGCAACACAACTAAATAGTGGCGCATTTGTCTATTTGCTGTGGTAGTTTCTAACAAGGGAAGCCTTCTCTATTATCCGCTATACCATAAAAAATGGCCCATTGAGAACCGCTAAAAGCACGTATTGCGACACGCTTGATCATCGATCAGCGCTGATCTCAAAAAATGTTAAAAAAATGACGGTTTTCAAAATAAATTTATATTTAGTTACTTCAAACTATCAATAACACTGCTTTTTTCGTCGCCAGTCAACAGCTGCGTAGAGTAAATATTTTTCGCCTTACAAATGACCAATTTTATACATGACTGAAATTCAGTGGATTTTTAACATCATTGCTTTTCTATTACGAGATAAATCATATTTATTTGTTAAATAATGCCTCAAACAAAATATCCGAAGTGATACCACGGGCTCACAGAATACTCAGCGTGATATGATAGTCTGTTTCTCTGCGCCCTTGAAATATCCCGTTTAAGCGGCGTAAAAAGCCGGCAACACAGCAAACACGGAGTGTGGCGCGATGGTTAATGGGCGGCGGTGTTCTCTTACAATAGAGACCCACCTGCTCCGTTGTGCGCTATACCATAAACAAAAATTATAGTGGCTGAGTGAGTGCCTTAACAATGTCACATACGTGACAGAATTTAGCTGAAGCATATTACATTAAATGGGTCGGCTCGTCCGAAGTGATACCACGGCCTCCCATAATAGCAGCATGAAACAGTACTGTAGCGTTTCGCTGATTGAGTGTTGATATCAGGGACCCATGAAATTATACCCCTTACGCGGCGTAAAAAGCCAGCAACACAGCAAACACGGACTGTGGCTTGGTTGGTGATGGGTGGCGGTGTTCTCTTACCATGAAGGAGAACCATCTCCGTTGTCCGTTATATCATAAAATGATTATTCTCAGTTCAATTTAAAAAAATATTTTTTAATAATTTTTTATTTTAAATAAGGTTTATATTAGAGGCTACCATGGTAGCCTCTTATATAAAAAATCAAAAGAAATTCATTTAAAACATATATCCAAGAAAAAAGGGTAGTAATTATTAAATTTAAGATTTATTTTCATTTTTTTTAAAACTACTTTTAATGATATAATATTTACAGCTACGTACAATATTATTTTGAAAATATATACAGAATGGCATTTTCAAACCCTCACGAACAGTGACCGCAAGAAATTCTTGTTTACTTACGTTAAAAATATATTCTCAGAGCCTCGTAGCTAAATGGTTTCATAAGATTACGAAGCGAGAGGTATCGGGTTCGATCCTGCTCCTAATAAGTATAATTTAAGTTATAATTGGATCTGAACCGTGGTCGCTTACGATGGGTCTAATGGAGAAGCTTAGAGTCACCCAGCGAGCTATGGAGAGGGCAATGCTCGGAGTCTCGCTGCGAGATCAAATCAGAAATGAGGTTATCCACAGCCGAACCAAAGTAACCGACTTTGCCCGCCGTATTAGCAAGTTGAAGTGGTAGTGTCCAGGCCACATCGCTCGACGAACCGACAACTGACCTCCATGAATACCTGTCGGAGGCGACCTGCATCCAGCGTCTTCCGGCGACCTTTATAAGGTCGTCTGTCCACCT
>DWCF01007514.1:0-10578 GCA_018230265.1 Delias oraia
ATCGCAACAGGTGGGCGTCTTTGGGGGAGGCCTATTTCCAGCAGTGGACTTAAATAGGCTGATGATGATGATATAGAAAAATTGAAAAACCGATAATTTATTATTTTTATTTATCATAACATTAAAAAATGTTTTATATATGTATATAACGAGTTAATAAAAGAAATTCTCTCGACCGAAGAAGTCTGTCGGTCTAAATTAATACGAAAAGAAAAATTTTGTTTCTTAATGAATTGAATTTTTATGCTCTTTTTCTTTACAAATGATAAAAAGATGCCACTTAAAATCATTAAAAAGAAGAAACATTTATTTAATGATATAATAAGTAGTATAGGTTAAATTAATAATTAATTATGGACTATTTTCATAATTATATAGTCTGACAGTAGCCTGGATTTTACCCGGGACTCAAATCAATACATTCCCGACGATTGTAGTAACACGCATGCGCGGAATCATTTTTGACAGACCGCAAATCGCGTCCGTACGAAATCAAAACAGGTTATACAAAAATGGCACCGGAAAAGGAACTAAAAGGTAATCCAGTGTGTTTTATCTTACTCAGTTTTAATTTAGTTCACCTATAATATAATTGTAGTTTGTGTGGTGATTGTACTTTTGTATTTGGTTATATTTGAATGAAACATTGAAATTTAAAGATTAAGATTGTTTTTCTCTATATTTCATTTCTCTTTACTTTTTTAAAGAGATGTAATCTTGAAATCTAGACTCTATTATTAATTTGAAGTGTTTCTACAAATATTTTTATAGTAAAAAGCCTGGCACCACTAATCAATGTTTTTATATTAGGCGATAAATATTAATTTAAAAAATGTTGATGATCTATTAATGACGAAATAAATTCGAACACAGTTCAATACCTAAATAGTTTTAATCATGATGATGCATTATTATCTATGTACGTAGTGCTTCTAAAGTTATTCTGTAACTCTGTGGACGACACATTTCTGTGTCTCATACGTTTACATTTTCACATATAATTTATTAACAGTTTTTAATTCATCTGTAATTGTATTTTTTTTTATTCAAAAGGCTTAATAACTTTTTCAAGACTCGTAATGTACCTGGTATGGCAATGGCAGTATTCTCTTTCTGAATAATTTAGTTCTTAACCTTCAAAGAAAGAGCTTACATATTCCTTAGAGGTCGGCCACGCACCCGCGGTTCTGCAAGGGCTGGAGGTTGGACACCTGCGGGACGACCCTCACCCTACTTACGCTTACTGTGAGCCTCCTGCTCGTTTGCCAGCATTTCTATAAAAAAATGAATAATAAAGTTAATATTATTGTTAACTTTGCCTCTATATCTCTAATGTTTAACGTATTTGACAATACTTCTATTCGATTAAAGTGGAATTGTTTTTTAATTTTATCAATAAATATCGTTACAGACTCAGAAGATGTAATGGAATCAATAGACGAATTAAAAGAGCGTCTATCGTCTATGAAACGAATGATGGAAGAGCGAAAAGCGGCCGGTTCGGGCACCAAAGAGCTTTTCCAGGGCCACGCGCCCAGTCTAGAAGGAACGAACATGATCGACGGCAGTTTCCTAAGTTTCGTCTTCGGTGGCTCACTGGTTGTTATCCTTAGTGTGTCCTTTTATGCCTTTTATAACCTGTACCACGCCGTTCTAAAGAAATTCCCTTCCCCGCACACAGAACTGTAAATAATAAAATATTTATTAATAAATAGCCCTTTTTAATCTTTTTTAAATTAAACGATTTTATGAATAGTTTGTCGAGTTTTATGATTCAACCTTAAGAGAAAGTGTGTATATTTATATTCGGTATAAAACAATATAAATAAAGAAAATGCAAAATTTGTCTGACAAAATATTTTAGGATTACCCTAATATAAAAATGGTGACTTGCGCCAGAACGGAGCGACGATTTTTGGCGATCCATTGAATTGTATTGTTTTAAACCTAATTTATTACTTGTGAAAAAACATCAGGAATTTATAATGTTTTATTTCACTTACATAATATTTCTCTTTCTTTATTATTAACAATGTAAATTAATTATTTAGTACAATGATTCAAAAAATACTACTGCACTGTTTTTGGAATAGTATAAAACGTATTTTATATGATTCCACACCAATAATTTTATGAGATGCTACGTAATATTTTCAATTTTAGTATTGGGAATTTTTATAAAGACACTTTTTTTAAATCAGAGTCAAGGTGTAAATATTTTTCAATCAATATTTTACACTAGAATTACTAATAAATGATCTAATAGTTGATTTATAAATAATTGATTAACAATTTATTTAAATCAAAAGGAACTATAGTTAATTTACATTATATTAAGAAATCGAGTTGATGATTTCAGGTAGAACATGAAAATGAATGAATCATTAAGTAATCAAATATATTATATTAAAAAAATATCAAATCCAAAACTGTATGTCCAGATACTACCGTTGGTCTGAATAGAATATAAATACCAAATCAAAAAATTGACATTTAATTTGTTTAAGCCATAAAAAGCCTACAATACGTGATAAACTTGCAGAACATCTCTTATTTTATAAAACCTAGATCCCGAAAGAATTTATCTTGATGAAAAGTAACATTCAACCAGAAAATATTAATCAAAAACCATTGTACGTATATTTTATTACACTCATTTTAATCACAGTCAGAAAACGTATTACAGATGATAAATTATACAGAACTTAAAATGGCGCCGCGTCATGATGACATAAAACGTGACGTTCCTATTTCAAAAGTTGCAAAATTACCCGCGTAACAGGTTGTGGTAGAATACGTTTTATTTCAGGCGTTCTGCGTCAGGCGAAGCTTTCAGTCAGGCGAAGGTTTACGCAGCGAGTGGTCGCTCCGTATATTGAATGTGTCAGAGAAATAGACTGTGAATTAACAGGCGAGATAAGCGGTAAGTTATCTTTTGGGATAATTAAGATTTTTATACAAATAACTTGATATAGAACAAAAACTGTTGCGTGTAATCAACAAGTAGGTCGAGCTTTTGCCGTGCGATGTAACAAAGGGATGATTCAACTATGTTTATATAAAAACTGTAGCATTGCTTTGTTTCTAACATTTTTTCCATAAGAAAGTCGAAAAATGTATGACGTTTTATGCTTGACAAACATCGGCTAACGGATTTTATAAAGCATTTTGCCATTCTTAAACATATTTTAAATACCGTTTATTAGAAAGTTCACTTACACAGATTTCAATGAAAAAATCAGATTTCCAATGCAATAATTGTACAGTTTTTATTAAATCTTAACTACGAATTACGACACTTTGGAATTCTTTATATATTACATTATTCCTGTAAACGAAAGGGTTCAATTTTCAACTTGAATTGCGTCTTTTTGCACTCTATTTAAAACCCCATAGAACAGGTAACAATCACTTTTTAGGTCAAGGTGCGGTGAATAGGTGTTTTCTATTGAAACAACGTCAGAAGTATACTTGGAACTACGTTTACGTTAGGAAAATGGTAATTTTCGAGATTTCCAACTTGTGCAATGTTGCTTTTCATTTTTGCCCGTCTTTGTTTTACTTAGAAATATTTATTTGTTCTCTCTCTCTCTTGTAGGCTTTACAGAAGAATTTAATCTCACCTCACAAGCTCTTAATAAGTAGGATTAAGCGATTACATTTCCTAATTAATTAACGCAAATGATTTTCATTGTTATCAAACGTAAAATTTATATTATATTAATACTAGTTTTAAATGTTAACGGAATTCTAATGGCTTTAAAATTAAGTAGTGTAAATTATTGTTTTAAATTCCATTTCCCTAAATGGATTTTATAAAGTTAAAATGAGTAAGCGGGCTTGCTTACGGTCAAGCTAAACTGACGTGATGGGTTCCATTCCCGGTCTGAATATCATTTAATTTAATATGATGTTAAAATATTTTTTTTTTTTTTTTTCATAAATTTTCATATAATTTACTCGAAACGGCTTCACGTATAATAAAATAGTGTTACTAGTGGTGCGACTAGTCCGGTCGATCAGAGAATACCCGTGAAGACAACAGAGGTCCAATAAGTTATATTGCTTTAACGACGTAAAGAGGCGGCAACACAACTAAAGACCGATTGTCAATGAGTGGTCAATGGTGATCTGTTACCATGAGGTTACTTCGTCGTTCTCTAATACGTAATTTAAAAAACTCGGAAGCTAAAAACAATGAATCACTTCAGATATGATTGTTTGAAAGATATTTTTTTAAAATACAATATTATAAGATATACAATATGATTTTTTGTTTGTTAATTATATGCTTTAATTATTGTTATATTATTTTTTATTTTTTATCAAATAATAAATAATATAAAATTGGTTTTAAAATTGTAATATTTTTTTATTTAATAGATAAAATTTATACGTTGTGTCAGCAATTTTAAGGTAGGTCACCTTCAAAAACCAAAACATTTTTAAACTTTCGCAGTTTTTCAAAATATTTAATAGTATTAAGCTTATTGCCTGAAAATGCAATTAAATCAAATTTTATTATTTTATAAAGTAACAATTATATTTTTTTACATACGTGATGTAATGCAATCACGCACAGATTTCAAAATTTGATATTAACCCACGCCTAAATATGTTGTATTGTTGTAACAAAAGCTCACGCAACTTAAAGTTATAATTATTTCCACAGACTAAACTTCAAAATATTTTTCCTCAAATGTATTTACTACGTCAAGCCGGTTTAACTTTACCGCCTCATTATGAAATATTAAATGTATTTGAAAACATTTAATACCCTTAATAATACAATTGAGGAGGATTTTACCCATGGCACCATTTCATCATCATCATCATCAGCCTATTCAAGTCCACTGCTGGACATAGGCCTCCTCCAAGCATAGCACCACTTAATTGGGGGAAATAGCTAAAGCTTTATAAAATATTATGATTAGATACCTACATACATGTAAGATTGAGATGCAGCTTTAATCAAACAAAAAAGTATAAAATTCAGGATGAGAATTTTAACAGCTCGTAGAAATGAGGCAAACGAGCAGAAGGCATCCTTACGATAAGCGCTCTGCGCGTGGACACATCTAATCTGTTCTGGGTAGCAGGTGCGTTGCTTCCCTATTTATAGCCTTTTTATTATTATGTATATAATTCTCACGGACTTAAATAAAAGAAGAAATGAAATAATTCATAATAAGTTATGGTATCATTATCATCATTTCGGCCGTAAGACGTCCACGGCTGGCTGTCTATTAAAAACAATGTTAAACAATCTTTGACTGTTGGTGTATATATTCACTAATACTACATAAATGTTAGTTTTAAAATTGTTCAGATCAGCGAGAAACATTAAAAAAACTAAGGAGAATTTATGATTTTTCTTGACTTTTGAACTGGAATTAATTTTTCCAACACAATTGTTATTTAATTATAATATTTGTTTAAAGCTACTTGCGTAATTGGCAGTGACCTTTTGAGCCTCAACTTCTAAGTCTAAAAACCAACGTTTTAGAAGCTTTGGTGTCCACCAGACCTATAATAATTCCTTTATGCCACGAATAAGTATTTTAAGCTTCTGTCGTTTAATTCATTTGATAGGCTTAAATTGAATAAATTTTTTAAACATATTATAAAGTTTCCTTATATTTATAAAGTCTTGTCCCTGATTTCAGTACAAGAAACCTGAGATAATAGATAGCTTAAAAGTGTGTTTTATATGTGTACATAGTATTTATATATTAAAATAATCAACTTAAGGGTAAAAGTATTTTTGGATGCTACCATGAAGTCAGAGGTATTAGGTTTGTTCCCGGTCCGAATAAAGTTATATATTCAGGCTTAGGTAGGGCTTGTGACAGCAGCCGGGTGAGTGCCTTACTACTATCTTACCAGTGGGATAAATGTAGTGGTAGGCCAGCTCATATGGAGTGATACCACAAGCGTATACAATACCAGCGTGAAATAGAACCGCTCCGTTGGCGTAAAGAATCGGTAACGCAATATAAATGCGAAGTGTTGTATGTATAGGCGGCGGTTATCTCTAATATATGCTTCCCGACAAGTAATTGTAATATCCAAACCAAGATAAACAAAAAGTTGAAGACAATTGACTATATAGTCGAACTCCATATTCCATTTCCATCTAACATTAAGTTTATTGCGTGTGCCGTCAGTTGGCGGTTATTAAGACAAGTACGGTATGTTGTCTCTAGGGAGATGCACTAAATTATATTAGGCATTTCTGTGAATTAAGTAATAAGTATGGTGAAGAAAATTATTTTCAGATTATCAGCGATTTAAATATTTTTGTTATTTATAACAATAACTAGGAAATACAAAAATTGCAAAGGTAAGTTTAAATAGATAACACTTGATGGATGCCTTACCACAACCGGTGGAGTGCTGTTTCAGCGCCTCCATATTAACAGAAATTCAAATACAGTGAAAGAAATAGTTTAAAGTATTATCAGACATATTTAATTGTATAATAGCTGTATTAATCATCTTCAACCCAGAATAAAAAACGAATTTCCTCTTTATATTGCTGAAAATGAAATCATATATTGATACTAAAAGGTTCTCGTTGAAAGTAACGAATGAAGCTATGTAATTTGTAGGATGTTATGACGTACATGCTACGGTTGACAAAGACTGCTTGTAACGCATAGATTTCTTAATGATTGTATATCTATACAATCCTGGAAGGCCATTAAAATATTTTTCTTTGAAATGGCATTGCTTTAGAAAATGTAATTAAAATTACATATTATTTTTTTATGGTAAAGCGAACAACGAAGTAGTTGGGTCTCGTATATGGTAAGAGAACTCCGCCTCTCATAGACTACCGCGGCATAGTCTGCGCATTGGTTGTGTTGCCGGTTTTTAATGCCGCTTAAGCGGCATTTTTAAAGGCCTCCAATATCCTCACTCACTCAGCGAAACACAATAGAAGTACTGTTTAAAATACATAATGCAATAAAATGTTTTGTATGTTAATTTTTTTACTTCAGAAATAAAAAAGATAATTTTAGATGAAAGTTTAACACAAGAAAATTAAATTTACTAATAATTTACTTAGATGATAATCTCGTAACATACAATCTACATAACGTATTCTCGTGTTAATTTGTCTTCAGGTTGGCTAGATTATAGCTGACGAAGGGTGGAATTGGCTATTAGCGAACAAGAGCGGTTAAACAGCACAAAGCCTGACAGATCGATAGTTTTACATAAACCACCCACACTGCCACATCCACACCATTACCTATACTTCAGTACAGTTAAGCTCTCCGCCGTGTCTGACTTTATTCTCCTTCTTAAATTTATACACTTTAGATATCATGAAATATATAAAATGAGGATTATTAAATTGTTGTCCATAGGTGGTGGTGGTTTTTTACAAATTCAGTCTTGGTTTTGCATTTGTGAAAGACCGCCTAATTTTAGCAAGAACAAGACTAACCGTGTAAGAGTTAAGCCTGAACAAGACTAAGTCTGCAAGACTCCTGTGTCTTGCAGCAATTTTTTTGGTACAGATTTTTGGAATTTCTCATTAAATCTTAAGACATTTATTAATCTGGTTGGTATTTACTATGGCTATGTTAATTCAAACTCAAATTGTTCATATTCTGATAGGTTTTAAAAAGATCTGTAGTAAACTTTAACAAATAGCAATAGTTTAATATGTAATTGCAAGATTTGCAAGACTCTTGCTGCAATAGCAAGACAAAATCTGGGAGCGCAATACCAAGACCAATACCAGGTGTATTGGCGCAAGACCAAGACTGACTAAGTCTCCTCTTGTTCTTGCATTTGGGCAACACTAGAGCAGTGTTCCGCAAAGTGTTAACCACGGCACACTGGTGTTCTTTTGTCGCTGATAGGTGTACCTCGAAAAATAAGGTTTTCTTATATCTTATGTTAAGTAATAAGTAAGAGTAAGAAAATTACTTGCGAGAGGTTTTTGTTTCATTGTTTTGGTCCTTAATAAGTAAATGTTGATTAATAATTACATAATACTCAGAGTGAAACGGTACTTTTACTGTGTTTCGCAGAGTGAGTGAGGATATCGGAGTCGTAAAAAGCCGGCAACACAACCAATGCGCGGACTCTGGAGCGATTGTTCATGGGCAGCGTTTTTCTCTTACCATATAGGAGACCCACCTGCTCCGTTGTTCTCATAGATGTATATTTTTACCTTTCACACAATATTAAAAAATAGGGAATTATTGCCTTTATATATAATGTGCAAGTTAAAGACTAAACATTTACGGTTGCATTTATTTTTCAATGCAGAATCTTATCAAAATATTGTAAAAAAATTGGGTTAGGCCATTCTCGATATATAGCGATATGAACATCAGATATGGATCATTGTTACCTGATATGCACACAAAGTTTGTTAAAAATCAACCGAAACATTGCGGAGAAGTACATTTGTATAAATCAGATAAGTTTACATAATATTCTAGCCTCAAGTAATAAATTTAAAAGTTTTTTTATATTTATGAATCCTAACTCGTTTTAAACCATTTAAAACAAGAATATATAAGAGTATAATACAAGAATATAACTTATTTTAATAAAAAAATATGAAATGTCCTACAATATGTTCCTAGAAAAGCCTTTGTGGTACTAGCACGCAATGTATATTTGATTAATTGTTAAAATAAGTCTATGTTTTTAAAAGAAGACATGTTTTTAAAAAGTACTCATACTGAGGTCAAGGATCAATGTTATATCAAAATTACCGATTTAAATTTATATCAATAAATTAGGCATTTTTTTTACTATAATCACATGATATTCTGCGCGTACGTGATAATAAATGCCTTTAAATCAATTTGAATATAACATAAAACTAATGTCAATAATCTTTATTAATACTAGTTTTATTAACATATAACAATAAACATTTTTACTTTCTATAACATAAAGCATTAGATAACAATTTGTTTTCCTTAGAGAAGAAGTGAATATTTTATTTGTTTAGCGAGTGTTCTGCGTAATCTATGAGAAATATTAACATATATACAGAAATTATTCTTATAAAACTGAGAAAAATGGTGTCGTTTAGCAACGAGTTCATTTTGTTTGACGCATCATTAACCCTAATTAGTCCTTTTCCGTTGAGTTAGGAATGAAAGAACCCCAAAAAGAGGCATCACATTGAATACCTTTAAAATGCGCATGGAAATGATGAAGTTTTATCTTTATCACCTCGATGTTTGTCGTTCCACAACTGAGCCTTTTTAAGCGATTTGGTAGCCCTCACCATTACTCAGTGGAATCAGCTTCCAGCGTGGATATTTCCAAACCACTACGACTTGGCAATCTTCAAGAAAGAGCGTATATATTCCTAAAAGGCTGGTAAAGCACCCGTGGCTCTGCAAGGGCCAAGATTGACCATGGGCGCTAGATAAGCCTCCTGCTCGTTTGCCACCGTTTCCATAAAAAACCTCTTTTTCATTTTTATTAAGTGTCTCTTTGTCAAAAACATATCCAATCAATAAAACACATCTAGTAGAACAATAAAGAAATAATTTCAAAATTATCTTGTTTTGCAACAAAAAAACTCTCCCAAAGTTCAATTATAGCCAAAATATGGAATAATATTCGATATTTTTTGCAATATCGCTTGTCGAAACAGCTTTCGAACTGAAACGGCTAAGGGAAAGTCTGAAAGAAAAGCCATTATCGAACTCTGTCGTATATTTCTTAACTTTTCACACATTAATATTTCTTAGCTTATTGAGTTTTCTTTACTTTGCTTATTTCGAGAGAGTTTATCGATATTAAGACGATTTTTGTCACAGACAAGATAAACTTTATGAATATTAAACATGGCGCGTCAACAGCAATTTTATTGAAATGAAGCTTGTCTTTTACAGACTATAAATACTTACAGACGGCTATAGTGACGTAAAAAATCGACAACGCAACCAAATATGTTAACGTCATGGCTATCCATGGCCAGTAGGATCCTTTAGATATACTGCCTGCTCAATTGTTCACTATGCACAAAAATATCAAAACAGTATTAATTATAGTTATTTTTCTTCTAGATAGTTCCGTGTGCCTTTATTTAGGCATATTAATGGCGCAACTCGAACCAATGTTTCTTATGAAAGTAAATTAAACAAAATACTTCTGATTTATAATATTATTCCCTCTATATTTAATATTTAACAATAAACATTAATTTAGATTGTATCCTCTGCATTTATAAGTAATATTTATTCTTTTAAGTTTTACTATGCAAATATTTTCACTATACTATTAAATAAATCAACTTTTAGATACATACATGATCCAGTCAAAAAATTAATATATTTTTTTTTTTATTATTAGGATAAGCGATCTTCCGCCCATGCCCCTAGCCTCTACTGGGCTGTGGCTGTGTTGCCGCGTTTTTAGTGATAGATTCTTTTTTGCCATCTTTATATCACCATCTGTTAGAATTTTATCGAACTAATAGAACATTACCTGTTAATAAAGAAATAATTTGTAAGAAAATAATATTGCATTTATAAATTGACATATAAACTGATACTTATCCTTGGAACTGTATAAAGGGAATTTTTT
>DWCF01007515.1:0-10576 GCA_018230265.1 Delias oraia
TTTTCTGTCTTACTTCTGGGTAATTAAAATCAAATTCAGTAGGATAAGAATGCGAGATATCCCGACCCGTGATAGAGCCATGCTGAAACATATGCTAACGCACTAAATAAGTCGGTTCGTTCGAAATGATACCACAGGCTCAAATTACCAATCTAGAATATGGTGCGGTTGTCCATGGGCGGCGGTGTTTTCTTACCATATGGGAGACCCACCTGCTCCTTTGTCCGTTATACCATAAAAAATATTTTAAAATATTTATATTACAAAAATACGTTTCAATTTTATTTGTATGTAAGTTTCATTACAACTTTTAGTTCAATTATAAACGATAATGAACGTGGGTAGATGTGAGAACGAAAGTATATTATTATATAATAAAATTAAATCGTTATATGTCGTATAAGGAGGTTGTCACGAATCTGAACCACTTTTAATATTTCTTAATCATCATTTAAATAAAGCAGCAGCTGTAACGGTTTAAACAGCATTTTCATTATATAAGAGACAACGGAGCAGGTGGCTTCCTTGATGGTAAGAAATGGCCACTATCCATGACAACCGACATGCAATCCATGTTTAGCTGCTGGTTCTGCTGTAGATTTTTTACGCTACTTAAGCAAAATAAATGAGTTGGCTTTACTATCTCACTCAGCGATACACTGTACACGTACTTAACACTTGTATTCTGTGATTCTGGTATCACCCAAGACGAGTTATCCCAATAAGTACTCTATATATACTTCTATATCTATATTACTTTATTACTTATATATCTATATATACTTTAGCATGACTCTCCCATGGGAAAGATAGTATAACGCCCGACCATTTTCAAGCCTTTTCTAAGACAAAATACTTTCCTAATTTAATTATAATTTCCAACCGAACCGTGGATCAATCACAACAAATCACGAATCCGTCGCGACAGCCTTTTCAAGTAAGTTTTTTTGAATTGAATTAAAGTTCATGAAAACTAAATAAACTCAACGTGAAACTGTATTTGTACTGTGTTTCGCTGAGTGTGTGAGGATATCGGTGGCATTAAAAATAACGCTTAAGTGGCATAAAAAGCCGACAACACAACTAATGCGTGGACTATGGCGCGGTTGGTGATGGGAGGCGATGTTCCCTTACCACCTGCTCCGTTGTTCACTGGGAACAAATTTTAATCAATTCTAATTACCTTACCTTACAATTGAAATGAAAATACTTAAAGCATTCAAATACATTGTATATCTATTGTTTTATCTAAACTAATTTCCTAGTACTTTGCCTTTACAAAATCGTTTCAAAGCACTCAAGAGCCAACAAGTAACTATATTCAAGTGTTTATTAATTAAGGGCACCGTCATTAGTAATATATTTGCGCAGTTCTCAAGCAAGGCGACCACTTGAATTAACATTGAGTAAGATGCACCCAACAAGTTTTGAGACTAAATATCTCTTATCTATATATAAAATGTATCTTCAAAATACATTTACGCGCATAACTTTTGAACAGCTGCACCAAACTTGATAATTCTTTTAACATTGTATTGGTCATAATAAGGACAAACTGTGCGAAAATAATTGCTCACTCTATAACTTACGTGAAACGGTACTTGTACTGTGTTTCGCAGAGTGAGCGAGGATATCGAAGGCCCATAAAAATGCCGCTCAAGAGGCGTATAAGCCGCAACACGACCAATGCGCGGAATGTGGCGCGGTTACCTATGGGCGGCGATGTTCTCTTACCAAATATAAGACTCACCTGCTCCGTCCGCTATATTATAAAAAAATAAAATATCTAAAAATGTATTATATTGCTGAATCGACTAGAATGAATTTTTTGTATGCATTTACACATTCATTTCCTTAATTTTATGTATGCATCCATTCAATGCAGTTAATTTTTATATATACGCTGTGTTTTGATATTATACGTGTCTTTATATAAACGAAAGCCGTGTTTGTCACACTATTTATAACTCGAGAACGGCTCATCTGATTTGGATAAAAATTGGTGGGGAGGTAACTTAGAACCAGGAGGACTACAAAAATGGAGGGTATTTTTTACGGTATAGCGAACAACGGAGCAGGTGGGTCTCCTATATCGTAAGAGAGCACCGCCACCCTTGGACAACCGCGCTACAATCCGCGCATTGGTTGTTTTGCCGATTTTTTACGCCACTTAAGCGTCATTTTTTTAGGGCCTTCGATATCCTCACTTACTCTGCGAAAAACAGTACAAGTACCGTTTCACACTGAGTATTATGTGAGCCCGTGGTATCACTTCGGATGAGCCGGCTCAATTAGTGCGTCACCATATACTTCAGCATGGCTCTCCCACAAGTATGTTACAATGTATCGGTATTTCAGGCTTGGTTGGACCCGGTTGGTGACGTACCGAGCGGGACGACGTCTGCCGGGATCACTAGTTTATAACGTAAAGAAATTTCTTTTAGTTGTCAATTATAAAGACACAAGCTGCAATTTACGGCTTTCTACCCATAAATATTGTTTTTATTTTGACCAGAGGTAGCTTGATTTAGGCATAACATGACTTTTAACTACAAAATCAGATTAAAAAACCCGACTCACTTTTTCTGAAACACATCTCCGTTTAGTGTACAATGGTTGATTAAGGATAACTAGTAAGTTTTGACTTTTAAAAATACTTTTGTTTGCCTATTTGAAATATAACGAGATCGTGTTATAGAAATTATATACTCGTATGTATGTAAATAATTACTTGTAAATAAACAAATTACATACATCTTGCCTTATCATTATTTTTTACACCCCAATAATTCTTAGATTTGGTATAGTATAAGTTGTAGTAATAATTATAATATTTTTCAAATATAATATAATATTCAAAACATTTTTGAGACAATTTTGTGTTCAGAGCTAAAATAAGAAATTGATTAAAATAAAACAAGGTATTGATTTAAGTTTTCTCTACATTTTTCACTGAACGTAAAAAATGAGTATCAATTTAGGTTGTTATTATTTACCGAAGCTCAAAAGTTTTACAGAATGATTAAAATGTGACGAAGCCTTACTACTGCTTTTCAGTCTCAGTTTGAGACATTGCTATCTACCGGAGGATCTCATTAGAACACTGGTTCTACGTATTCTAAAGAATAAAACTACTGATATCTCGAGCGTGGCTAGCTATAGGCCTATATAAATAAAAATAAATTTACTTAGTTCCAAGAGTAACTGATAAAACTGATAATACATATGCCTTACAACACATGTCAGTGCTCCAAACAACCTTAAATTAGGTGCTACTTTTCCTATTAAAAAACACCGACCTTAGAATGAATCCACGAGAAAACTGATAAGGTGCCAGTGACGTAACGAAACGGTACTTATTGATAGCTATCAAACGATAGCAAAAGTGTCGACCCTGACTCGCTCCCCGCCACTGACGCGTGGGGGAAATACCACTTCCAAGTCCCTTCACCTTACGCGCCGCAATGCGCAACCAATGACCGACCGCCCGACCGGCGAAAGGTTTTATATACAAGTAGAATTTGCTCTGCCAAATTGCTACAAGTCAAAATATAGGGTAGTCGGGCGGTTCACTTAACGGGTAGAGCCTGGTGTGCACGGGCTTTGGTATCGTGAAAGCGCGACTCCGAATTTTAAGTCGTTTTGCAAATGCGCGCAGTGCCTTCGTAGTATTTGACGATACTGAACATTGTGAAAATGGGGTGGAGTGCGAAGTACTGTTTGTTGACTCTATCCTTGTGCCTAGTGACCGAACTAGCTTTCGGTGTTAGAGTGATGCCCAAGCGGAAGAAAGGTAAATTTTCACACAGATTCACTCCCATTTTCATATTTAACACTCCTTGAACTAATAATTTCATCCCCATTACGTAATCTTAAAAACAGCCAGGTTAAAAGGACCCATTGCATCCTAAAATAAAATGAAAATTCTTCCCTAGTATCACTTTATATCATATGCGACCTACATGAAGTTCTATCTCATAATTTTTCAACTCCACCACTACACTCCACGTGCATTTAAGAAGTAAGACGTGAGACGTTAACAGAAAAAGTATGCTTTATCAGCTGATAGAAATTAGTTACTTAATCACGTGGTACTCAAATAATTTTGCAAACACATTTTGTTAATAAATAATAATAATAAATATTATTTATTTTTAGTCAATATATATACTTTTTTAATAAGAGTCATAAATTAATTACCATTTTTTCAATAGTTTTTATAATTATTCAGATTAACTAAAAAGTAATTGACTTCAAATCATAAAACTGAAATACAATCAAAACCCTTTTAAGTAGCCATATTAGATTTAATGACCACAATAATTCATCATATTTCAATGTTTAATCACTGATTGATTTGAAATATGTTAATACATTTATCACTTGCTATGCGGTTGACCGGCCTAATATCAGACTACAGACTTAGTTTAAATTTCTTACTATTTTTCTAATAAAATACGTAAAAATATATTGTTTATTATCCTAAAAATATATTATATTAATTATAATTAATAGAAAATAAAATGAAATGTCTAAGCAATGTAATGCAGCAATAATCATCATTTATTATTTTATAAATTTAAACAAATATTGCATGTTGAAATTTATTGCGAAAATTTCATGCTGTTTAAAGAGAAATTTACAATTTATATCATATACCGTTAAGAAATGATCAAAGATGTAACGGTTCATACCGAACCAATCTTGTATCATATTTAAATGCGATGTAAAAAGTGCTTTGGTAGCACGATTAAAATCAACCTTTTTAATTCAAAAATATTTTTTCTTTGATATGTATGTAATAGAAATTTGGTTTTAATTTATTTTGCATTGATATATTGAATGTCATTAATCAAATTTTTTTTAAACATGCAACTGTTACAAATTTATATACTTCCATAAATAATGATGAAATCACATGAATTACTTTAAAAAAATTTCTTTATTCTAATGAGACAAAATAGTTATCATATAACGTCAAGTTTTAAACTAGCTGAAAAAGTGGATCATAAATCAGAGCATACGTTGTTCATAAATGTAAAAATATAGAACACGTCGTTATTTCCGGTTGTTTTCGAATCATATTTAAACGAGTTTTTATATGACTTTTATATCCTCATGTCACTTTTCAGATATGGTCGACTTACCGTTATGTTTGAAAAGGCGTTGGTCTTGTTACTTGTAATAAAAAATATTGCAAATTCAATTTTTTGGTTTTGATACTTTTTTGATCTGACATATCGCATGTAAATTACGCACATCTGCATAAATTCTCTTTCCAGATATGATTACAACTACTGTATATATTATATTATTCTTTTATAGAGTTTTCTTTTATTTATTAAAGAATTTTTAATATCTCATTTTTGCTTATATTACCTAATATAAAAATAAAATTTTAATTCTTACAGTCAAGAGGTAATAGAAAACCATTTTTTATACGCCAAATCTATTTAGGTAATTTTATTGTTCAATATATGATAAGCTTTTAGCTTCACCTTCCTTTCAATAATTTCAACAATATGAAATTGTATTTATACACACAAGGACATATTTTTGTTAATTGGCCTATATATTAAACTTTCTATATACATAATACTACTAAACCCATCTACGGAAAGCGGTTTCACGGTTATTTTCTCATAAAGTATACATTAGCAAACGCATCATGCATTCCTTTTCTAATTTCCCGCGTAAACGAGCTCAATTACATGGAGAAAAGCACAGATTTAAAAATTTTGATATATTTATCGCAATTTTTGTTCAAAATACATGTTTATCTACGAAACTACATCCGTGACTTAATTCACTGTGTGGTTCTTTGGAAGATGCTTATTTAATTCTTAAACAATTGATAGACAAACAAATTTAATTTTTAAAAACACAGAAGGAAACTGTAACTCGAAAAAAACATGCGACCAAGAAAGCAGATGAAGAAATATTTGATTTACAACGGTTTCTTAGTACGAATTCGAACTACTTTGGACCGATTTCGAATAATATTAATGCTGTTAATATATTATTATTTCTGTAAGATTAACATAAAATTAAAATAAATATTAAACAAACGTTCATAGTTGTACATAAATTATTTGATAAGAACAGCCTCTTTGCCTGTAAAAATTATTTTAAATTAATACGTAACTGCTTTTTAATTAAATAAGATTACATAATTAGAAATCTTTACTTAAAATGCAGATACATTGAAAAGCATGTTACATAATTGATGTGAATTTTACTATTTATATTTAATTAAATGTAAAAATCAAAATTCAACAATTACTTGTGTTAACTTAATTCTATAAACTTTCAGTCATTTTCTGACTGGTGTGCATTTTGAGATAGAAAAATTTTAAAATTCTGGGGGTAACTTTTGGCCTATCCTAGGGGATAGGATAATTTAGTAGATAATTTAGTCCAGTCATAGGCTAACGTAAAAATACATCGAACAGTAGAAAGATCTTGGATATGGAACCTTGTAATTACTCATATAACCAAGTACAAAGCTAACCATCAACTACTAGTTTAATACGTACCATTAGTAATTGCTTCGAAAAAATATTCGATTTAATATTTTACTGATATTGTATTATTGTTATTATTATTATTTAATCTTGTATTGGTGTAATTTTCTACACAGGTATTGCCGACATCTTACTAATTTTTGTGTATATATAGAAGTTGTTAGCGTTAGGTATGTTGTGGCATCCTTCAATAACCAATTAGTAAACGGGTTTTATGCGAGAAATTGCACTTACTCGTAGGCGAGAAGTCTTGTCAGCTACCGTGATGCCATCCCCGGACTGAACCGAATTTATTTATAGTTACATTTTGTCTGAAGGTTTTGACACTGTCTAGATGTCAAACTGTCTGACTATCAAAGTGTTTCCCGTAATAGACATTCTGAATCATATCCTGAGGTTTTAATTGAGCCTGCTTGTCCGGAATGATACCAGGGGCTCACAGCAATACCAGCGTGAAATAAGAAGAACGAAGAAGATACCGCAGGTCCTCCAGGTTTAGCTTACGAGTTAAGCGGCGTCAAAAGCCGACAACACAATCAAAGCGCGGTTACCGAACGATATGGTACCGGTTCGTATAAAGTAAAAGTAACCAAACACATAGAATACATTAACTAGTTGACTAATTAATATAAATAAAAAAAAATCTTTTAAAAAGTTTCTTATTTATAGTGCGTCAGACAACATTATACTTTCAAAAGTCGTTCAGACATGTAAGCCTTTTTACTAACGGATCTTTCTAAAAAACTGGAAAATGCAGTCCATCAATTCGATGTGTGCTTTGTATACACATCGATGTATAAAATTAAGAAAAATTACAAAAATTCCTTCGTTCACCAAACCGGGACCAGCACACCATAAATTATTGGAGCTTTTACCGCTAAAAACATAAATTGAATGATCAGTGAGAGTAAGTCATGCGGCGCGCGAGTCGCGTGCGGATTTCCAACGAGTTTTTCTCAATAATTGCTATTAGAATTAGTACACGATTTGTCTGTGGACTTGTTTGATGAGTACTTTCGCTTTCTCTGAATACATTAAAAACAATAAAAGTTTTACAATTTTAATTGCAAATATATATATCTATCATAATTTACCCTTCACATATTAATTATCTCTCTCACATATTAACAATCTCGTCCAAAAGACTTGTTGATCTTATATGATTGAATAAGGTATCAAGACAATCAAAAACTTAGTAATTGTGTATATAAAATTTTAAGAAAATGTGAAAACTGAAGCGATAAACAAATTTATAACGTTATTTTTATTACTTTAAGCAAAATGTTTCAAAACCACTTCCTAACAATTTAAACCAGTTTTTACGAAATTGACCCACTATTTTTCATTTAATATTTTAAATAGTAAAATTATTTATTTCATAACAATTTAAATTACCAACGCAAAGGCTTTATATGATTTACGAAACATACGCATGTTATAATTGTCTAATTTATTTTAAGTTATTACGTGCTAACTGTATGAATAACATAATTGCCAATTCGCAGTAAAACATATAAAAATAAAGATTACAAAGTGGCAACAAGGCTATAATATCTTCATTTCCGCCATAACCATTACTAAGTTGGTTTGTTAACCTATAATCCGTATAAATTATAACGTTTTTTTTTGTTTTTGTGTTTTGTTTCTATATATCACTTATTTAAAGTAGTTATTTTAATCCACCAAACCATAGCAAGGATATTATGCCTCTCATCAACCGGAACGTGATTAAGCGATGAACAATTATTTATCTTAGAGACAGAAATAGATCACACCTAGATATATGTAAAGCGCAAATAGATTTAAAAATGTCCAACATATATCAAAATAAAATAATAATTCAAAATATATTTACACCACCTAAATGTATTATTTATTGCTTATTCATATACGTTATATTATACAATGTATATTCATTACATTCCTAAGACGGTTCTCATTTAACATATTAAAAAAAAAAATTAATTTTAAATGTTCTTTAATTTTAATACTTATTTATTACGAAATTACTACTTATTATACTATTTTATTACGAAACTGATTTTATTATGGAAGTTAAAATATTAATCAAATAATGTGAAAGCATAATAAACAACACCAAGGCATTATCATGTAAAACCTTCATCCATAGAGTAATGAGTTTATCATATACATACGGTGTACAGAAAAGTCATGTCAATTATTCTAGGAAAGTGAAATCACCAGCATAAATTAAGCATCAGCATGAAATCCAGGTTTCTTTCTATACGGTTATTTTCAAATTAATGCTAAGTCATGTAAAGCTGGAGGCTCATGCAATCATATTAACAGTATTAAATTCCGCTATGAAATCTCTTTACATTGATTATTTTACCTTTTTTTGATTGTATCGTGGGAGAACTTATATGCTCTTTGGATTTATTACCGGATAGTATTTATTATCGTGTAGTAATTGATCTAGAAAATAACATTCAAGTTATAATGCCAAATTAATGAAAGGCTTAGTTTGTGCAACAGCCAACATTTACGAACAAAAAATTTGTAACAAAAACTTAAGAAAGACCCACTAATGGCAACTAGTTCAATTTTATGCCAAGCGCCATTTAATTGCATTCGCTTTGGCGTAATTTTTACATTAATTTAATAGATTTTTTATCATTATACCAGCTTTTTACGCCACTTAAGCGGCATTTTAAAGGCCTCCGATATCCTCACTCAGTCAGTGAAACACAGTACAAGTACCACTTCGGACGAGGTGGCCCAATTAGTGCGTCCGCATGTGCTTCAGCATGGCTCTCCTATGGGTGATTTTAATCATATATGAGTTAAGACAACGTATTTACAGCTTTATAGCTTAGTTTAGACCAATTTCGAACAGGATATATAAACCTACCCTAAATTTCACTTTTTAGAATATTCTAAACACAAAATACCTTTTACGAATTTCCGATAGATACTCTCTATTTTTGACTAGCATTATAAGAACCTTAAAATTCATTTGCATTCACTACAGAATATTTAAGAATTTCTATAAAAATGTCTAAAATTTTAACGGAACAAGAAATAAACCTTATTTTTGTGATTGCATAAGGTATTTCGTTTTTACATTACACAATTCATTTATCAATTCTAAATTTGATAGATTTTGTTTATACAACTTTTTTGTGGAATTTCCATTTTTTTATGATAAGTTTGTTCAACGCCCATGAAGTATAGTTTTATTCGCGTTTATTATAATGTTATCTTACAGCCTTATCATGCAATTAACAATTCCAAGTTCTATGAGAATCATTATCTATAATGGAATAGATCCTCAAAGATATAATATCTAACCCCTTCAGTCTTAAAATTGATAAAAATTAACAACACAATTTGCCTTAGAAAATGAATATTCTCCTTATTAATAAAATTGTTAATTCTAATTTTTGCATATCTATATAAGAAAACCCATAAAAAAGCAGTTAAGACAATAATTGACCTCGAACAAATTTGACCTTATGGTATACGCATTACAAAATGCCGGTAACATTGGTCACATTTCACGAATTAATATCGCATTATCTATTATCTAGAATGACTTACTGGTTACTAGACATTAGAAGGCCACAGTCACTTATTTTAAACAAAAGAACTACTACGACTTTGACATATTAATTATTGTTTCTCGATAGCACCTGCGTAAAATTTTGTGTTTTGAATGAATGAATGAATAGTACAAAACCTATGCAGTGTTTTAATGTGACTAATGGATGTGTGGATACATTGAAAATCATCCTTATTTCGCAACGCAAATACTAGAAAAAATATATGGAAAGGAGATTAGACTAAATAATACAGCAAATAGCCAAGGAGGACTTAGCTTTGCAACTCGAAACATGTAATGTTTGAAATGTGTATCTATTAATAAAACAATAACTTTCTAACATTCATTCATCCGTCAAATGATCAATTACTTAATATACAGCGAGCCTTATGTCCGTCTCAGCTTCCTTATCTGAATATTGAATAACAACCGGTTACATCGGAATTAGTTTAACAGACTTACTCCTAAACGAATTGTATGCTACCGCGTA
>DWCF01007516.1:0-10576 GCA_018230265.1 Delias oraia
CTTTAGTTGGTTTAGCTTGTCTTCCATCCACCTTTTCTTCTCTCCATTGAACGACAACTCTTTATAACGCTATAAAATGCACAGTCCCTTCAGTGTCGTTATAGAGTTTACACTGTATATTTAAATTAATTAATTTACAACTCACTGGCTCACAGAATACTTAGCGTATGGTACTTTGTTTCGTAGAGTGAGTGAGGTTATTGGAGGCTCTTAAATAAATATAACCAATGCACAGACTGTGGCGTGGTTGTTCACGGGCGGCGTTGTTCTCTTACAATATAGGAGACCCACCTGCTCTGTTGCCCGCTATAGAATAAAAAAAACTTTATATTATTCCTATGTAAAAATTTACAAAAATTAAAATTAAGTAAGGTATAAAACATAAGCGAGAGAATTTATTTTGAGGATTTACGACGAGGAATATCAGGGAGGAATTATTATTAGTGTTTATTAAGCTTAACCAGCCATTACGTTCCAAGATGGCGTCGCCATCGAAACAACATGACATTTCGTACATAGACAGTGACAGTGCTAAACGCGACAATGTTCATATTAAGAAATACTCATTTTTTCACACAATATTTTGTATACCTTCTAATAATTATAAATGAATAAACCTGTCGTTTCTCTGTAAACAATGTCTTTTTTTTAACATATTGAAATATGTTCCGTATCTACGTTACATAATGCAATTTATACAAACTTATAAAAGCAGAAATAATATGTTTAATAAAAATATAATAATGTTTTTATTATTAACAAATTTCTCTCTTTACCACTACTACGTTCTAAGATTATTCAACAATCAAAAAAATATAACATTTCGTTCATAGACAATAACAGCATTAGGTGCGGCAAAATAAGTAGTTATACTAATTTATTCATACTTAAATTTAGTAAAATAAATATATTTAAAGGCCGGCAACGGACTTGCGGCCCAGCAGACGCTGTGAGTGTCCATGGGCGAAGTGGTTCGCCCATATCATAGGTGAGCCTTCTGCTCTTTTGCCTCCCGATTTTTATAAAAAAAATATACTGAATAGAGTTTCTTTATTTCCTACGAATAGACTAAATTGCAGCACTGCGTGTCTATCGGTAATGATAAAAATAGCAAAAAAACATTATCATATACGTGATATTCAGTCACTCTTTGAACAGATCTAGCCCGAGGCCATCATCCTTTCTCTAATACGCCCCATAGGATGAGCAAAAATTCGGCAATCTTTTTGTTTAAAACCCAAAGGGTTCGCGGTTGTACAGTTTCGATATCTTTGTGAAGGTCTTTGTGAAATTTCTTTTTATTGTTATAATGGTTGTGAGCGAAATAAAAGCATTTCAAATGAACCTTTACGTTGCATTGATCAATTGTAATAAAACATGAAAATATATACATACCACCTCTTAGTACTTTACTTATAATATAAGGTACCTATTAATAATTGTCTATAGAGAACATTCTTAGTTAAACTATAAATACTATTTTTTCTGAGTTACCAGAGGCCTACTATGGTGTACCGCTTTTTAAGCGTAATCCGGCAACATAACTAACGGCGAGGATTGTGACGCGGTTGTCTTTTTTTATATTCTCTAGCGGACAACGGAGCAGGTACGTCTCCTATATGGTAAGGAACACCGTTGCCCATGAAGAACTGCGCCACAGTCCGCGCATTGGTTGTGTTGTCAGACTTTTACGCCGCTTAAGCTTTTAAATGGTAATAACGGTAATAACGCTGTTAATGGCCTCCGATATCCTCACTTAGCGAAACACAGTAATGAGTATAGGAACCGTTTTAAGTACTACTAAGCATTATTTCAAGGTGAGTATTCTGTGAGCCAGTGGTATCAATTCGGACGAGCCGGCCTAATTAGTACATCCGCATATGCTTCAGCGTGACTGAAAAGAAGTTTCTGAAAGGTGTGAAACTTGGATATAGTTAAAACTTACAAAAATAAAGAGAAATTATTAGGCATTTCCTTGAATATTAGTTCAATAATTATTGTTTCAATATAAATAATAATAAATTACATATAGGTATATAAAACCCAAAGTTTCAAAAATGGGACTGTCACAGAATACTTAGCGTAAAACGGTACTTGTACTGTGTTTCGCAAATTCAATGAGGATATCAGAGGCACTTAAAAGTGCCGCTTAAGCGGCGTAAAAATCCGGCAACACAACTAATGCGCGGATTATAGCGCGGTTGTTCATGGGTGGCGGTGATCTCTTACCATTTAAGAGGCCCACCTGCTCCGTTGTCCGCTATAGAATAAAAAAAAATCTTAATTGACATCTCATTCACCCGAATTGGTTAATTAACGGCGAGATATGAATATTTTTGGGAAACAAAAAAAGAGATTTTAAACCTAATGATACATTATAAGAAAATGATTTAAAAATTTTGCTAACATCTCTATATGAATAGAGTCTATGAATTTAAATCCGATTTCACAATAATTTCAGACGAAGCATTAATTGGTAATGAGGTAAATTGGAATTAAGTATCATTATTGTAATAACCGACGTTATGACATTGTTTATTTGTTAATTTGCAATCCCGGCTATTAGGATCTATTTCAAATAATTCGGCCATGGATTATGACTAGCATCTCTGCCCGGGAGCTCTCAAATGTCAGCTTCAACTTGTAAATCGAAACTAGTGGAGGGTGATGGTTTTAGTGTCTCTTTTTTCGGGTTTAGTTGGCTCATAGATTTCTGAAGGGATAATTGGATCCGGTAGGTTGCATACCGGGCAGGACAATGTGTGCCGAGTACACTTGTTTATAACTATAGAGCCTCGTAGCTAACTGATTTTAATTTGTCTACCATGTAGACAAATGTCACTGGACAAGTATAATTTAATTTATAATTTATTCGGTCTCTGGATAGGCTTGACAGTGGCCAAGCGAGTGTCTTAATACTGCCGCAACTGTGGGAGGATATACTTCAGCAAGGCTTGCTGAAGCATATGGTGTCGCACTAATTGGGCCGGCTCGTCCGAAGTGATACCAGGAGTTCACAAAATACTCAGCGTTAAACGGTACTTGTACTGTGTTTTTCTGATTGAGTGAAGATATCGGAGGCCTTTAAAAAGTGCCGTGGTTGTTAATGGCTATCGGTGTTCTCTTACCATATAGGAGACCCACCTGCTCCCTTATCGGATATAGAATAAAAAAAATATTAATAATAAATAAGGAAATAATTTCAAGAAAATTGTTAAGGAACGCCTGTGTAGCAAAGGGTATTACTTAATAAGAGACTTTATTGATGATGCTTTACCTTGGGAATAAGGCGATCGCTCCAGGCAAATTCAAGAAATATATTATAACAAATTAAATTGCCTAAAAAGTTCCGCTGAGTTTTTTCGCCGGTTCTTAGGTCTGAGTATGCTTGGAATCGATAGTAGAGCCAATGACGTTAATCAATGATTGTATAATCCAAATTTATAAATAAAATACTATATAATATTACCTAGTATAGAAATAAATATTTTTCATATTGTTTACAGGTCTAATCTTAGAAAAGGACTCACATGAAGAACAAAACGCCTTAAAGACCGCCCTGATGATATACAAATCCAGAAAAGCGCCTCTGGAGTTCAAAATATATATTGACATCATTAACACAGCTGACGTTTTCAAGCTATCGAGACTCAGTAAGTCAATTTATTTATACTCTGTGACCGCGGCGATAATATTCCAGTATTAATAATCTTTATAATGTACTAAAGTTGAATGTTCTACCGGAATGTAAAACAAACAAAATTATCACCTGAAATTAAACCAGCCGTATTGTTTTATGTCTTTCAATAGAACTTTGATCCTAGTTGGGAACATTTTTGGTCAACAACAAAGCGATCGAGTTAATTAATTTAATAATGGATATTCAAAATCGTATCTAAATATGGCTGATGGTAATCATTATCATCAACATTTCATTAAGACATCCACTGCTGGACATAGGTCTCCCCATTGGACCTCCAAGCTTACCTATGGGAGGCGATGATATCGTCTTAAAAATTTAAAAATTAAATAAAAGTAGGTTTTTTCTTTTCTTTTTTTATAAAGTCGTTGACAAACGAGCAGTAGGCTCACCTAGGGCAAGCGTTTCATGCACACCCCAAGCCCTTGCAGAGCCGCGGATGCGTTGCTGGCCTTTTTTCATAGCAAGGCTTAATTAATTATAGTTCAAATGAATTATAGTTAAAATTAATGTTGTGTAATGGTTGTTATATATATTGTTAGCTTGTAATCTAACTTGTAGGTGCAGTTTAACTTTTATTAAGGTTGATGATACTAAACTAAAAGGTACAAACGCTACGGCGTTGCGTAGAGATGTTCACTGAGCACCTTTCGCATTCTTCACGGAGAATATTCTAAGGAGCTGTTTAGATTAATATACCTGCATCTCAATTTCACCGTTGTATATTGAGGGTGAATACAAAATTTCATCCGATGTTTTTGATTTTGTTTTAGTTTTCAATCAATTCATTCTCGATGTTTGTCCTTACACAAATGAGAATTTTTTAAGATATTTTGTGCCGCGCAAAATCACTCTGTAGAATTAGCTGCCTAATATTGCTAAACTATTACGACTTGGGGACCTCCAAAAAAAATTTTTTTTGGAGTACTATAATAAGTACTATAGTACTTGTCATTAAAATGCCGGCAATATACCCGCAGCCCAGCAGTGACTGGTGATGTCTATGGGAAGAGGACCACTTAAGTATATAATATATATATTATACTTATGTAAACCATATTTGCCTTCCAGTATTCATAAATAATGCAATAGAACGAAATAAAATTTCTATCGGTTGTAGAAATATAATGTTTTTTTCATACATATCTAACAGTTAATAATTGAATTAGAAACAGTTTTTACATCTAATAAATAAATTTAAAAAAGTGATCCCTATTTTGGAATCTTTCTCGATGGAAAGACGATCTCATGAAGGTCGCGGGCAACCGCTGAAGGCCCTATGTACAGCAGTGAACTTGATAGGCTGATGATGATGAATCTCTGTTTTAATATATTTTTCACTCTCCAATCCAAAATATTGGAGTATTACTTTGCAATATAATCGCTCCACTACTTGTAGTAAGCAAAAGTGCGTTATCCTTTGGCTTCATTGGATTCATAGCCTCCCGCGAGGAATAAGCTAAAACAGCAGGGATCGAAGCAAAAACCGCCTTCGTCCGAAATGATACCGAACACCCGTCATTGTTCTCACAGCGGCGAGACATTAACCGGCTCTACAGACGGATCTCTCAAGCCGCAAGGCTCAAGGGCCCTTGCGCTAGTCGCGGCAAAATTTAAACTTGATTCTCGACATGTCCACGACATTGCTCCCCGCCGCGTTAAGCTGTAAAAGCCACTTTGGCTAACAGAGAGTAGACATTAAGTCGCTTGATATACTTTTTAGTGTAATTCAATGTTGTATATTAAATGAAGGTTTTTATCAGTTAGGTTGCTAAAAGTGTAACTTTCTTGGTAATATAATTAATTTGTGTAAAAGTATATTGGAAAAAGACGATTCCGTCCCCATCGGTACGTAAGAAACCAATATCGAACTACTCTGTTAGGTGAGACCGTTAGAGAATTGAAATAGCTTTTATCAAAGCCGTCAGAAGTGGATCGCATGATATACGAAAAAGTGTCAACTTACGCACAACCAAACATATCATCACCACCAGTATAATATATAAAGAATTGCATGGATGAGTTTTGAATTGTTTAAATAAATATTCTGAATTGTTACAATACTTATTTAAACAATTCTTTTTTCACATTTAAAGGTTTAAGTCGCTATCAGTTAACATATCCAACTAATATTATAAACGCCATAATAATCTCTCAAAGGCCGGCAAACACTTGCGCCCTACAAGGGCGTAGGACCGCTTATACTAGGTGAGTATTTTGCGTGTTTGCCATCGTTTCCATTAAAAAAAACCCGAAAGTTTTTCTTTACATATGGATGTTAATTACTCTTTCACGTATAAACTACTACATGGATTTTAATGAAACATTGCAATAATAACACATAGGCTATGATTTCTTATGATATTGTGTAAATTGGACAAAATTAAAAAAAAAAATCACGTTAGTCGCACGCTTTAGGTGACGTATGGCGTCTGCTGATTCCACTAGTAGGTACGGCATAAAGTAGACCGGACAGCTAGTAATGTGTCCTATTGTTTACAAGTTCATTGAGTTTCTCTTTATGTCTTGACCTGGCTAACTCATTTTTATTTCTTTTTATAAAAAGTCATATAAAGTATCTATATTTTATTTTAGTTATGTAGCCGGTATATGGTGCACCGTGCACGACGGCGCCTGCAAGACACTTCTATTTTTTTATGGTATGGACAATCGAGCAGGCTATATAGTTAAAGAACACCTTCGCTCAAGCAGCATCTTTAAGGGCCTCCGATATCCTCACTCACTTAGCAAAACACAGTAGAAGTATCGTTACAAGTGCAAATAGCATTTTACGCTGAATATTTTGTGAGCCTATGGTATCCCGTCGGACGAAGAGTAATAAACTTAGTGTTTAGACTAGTAATAAAAATCTTTATAAATGAAATCCAGATGAACAACTCATTTTTATAATGTCCTGATGGTAATAATTGCGCAAGTCATAAATAAGTCGAGAAAATTTTCAAACACTCGACATTTATTTATCAACACTCGAAGAAATAGACTTGAAGTAATTTACATCAAAAACTTTGCTTTGTAGTTGTGATTTATGCGTTTAACTTTAGTGAAGTAATATTAATCTCGTGTTTAAATTTATCGATTATTATTCAAAATATATCGGAATCTAACTCTGTTAAATTATCACAGATATCAAATACGTTGGTATTTTTCTCCATGGGAATGCCAGGCTGATATGCTGATCAATATTTTTATACTATAGACTACTATAGAGCAATAGATCAGTAATAATATTAGATAATGTTTCATATTCGTTTAGCTAATCGTACATTCTGGATTAGAAATGCAAATAACAATAAATTTAACGTTAATTTGAAACTTATTCACAAAAATCGATTCAAAAATCAAGTGCTGTAATAATCTCTCAATACGCAAGCGTAAGAGCCTTGCATCGTTCAAAAGGCTTTATATCCCTCGTTTAAGCCTTCTCTGGTCGGTTGGTGGATGCTTTGATCGCGTAGCTAAGAAATTGCATATGATTCTTCGCTTTCATACTACAATTATTTTAATTTATTTGTACAGTCAACGCCATTGCCTTATTTTCCTCTCATTCGTTTCTTTTTTCTTGATAGTTATACATATATTATATTATATATAACTTTTTTATTGTATTTTGTATTCGCATAAACTGTTTTCAATTAATTTTTTCTATAAGTACATTTAAATAATTTTGTTTTAAATATATTTTTTTTAAAATAAATTTACTCTTTTCGTTTATTTAATTTAGATTTAAAATGCTACCTTTAGGATTTATTCATGTTTTTATTGATTAATCATTATTAATTTTACCATATTATTGATCACATAATAAGCACGAAATACATTGATTGAAGCTGGAAAATTTATTTGCTATATATAATTTTTACATTATCCAATAAATTAAGCCTAACATATTTAATACAATTTTTTCTATAAAATAAATAAAATATTAATATTTTATTTTACTTAGTTTTTAATTCAGTCTCCGATTAATAGAGTCTGCAATATTTCATTAAGTAAGAAGCGTCATCAGCTTATGAGTATAACTTACCTTTTTCTTTGGACATTATTCAATTACTGTTACTTAAAATGTTATTAATTTAAATGTTGTTAATTTTCTTTTATTGTATAGCGGACAACGGAGCTGGTAGGTCTCATATATGGTAACAGTACGCCGTTGCCCATGAACAACCGTGCGACAGTGCGCGCACCTTGTGTTGAAAGCTTTTTAACGCTGCTTAAGCCGCACTTGAGCTTCCGATATCCTCAGTCACTGTGCGAACCTCAGTACAAGTTCCATTTCACGCTGAGTATTCTGTGAGCCCATAGTATGACTTAGGATGAGCAAGCCATATTAGTGTGTCAGCATATGCTTCAGCATGGCTCGCCCACAAGTGACAAAATTGAATTCTAAACAAGCTGCCTAGACTGATTTCGTTCCTTCAGAAGTTATTTCCCTGTCGCTGATTTAAAACGTTTGATAGCCAGTGACGTGTTCTTTAGTTCTGAATATGTGAACCGTACACTAGAAGAAATAGGTTAGTTTCTGTCCGATTTTAAAAAAAAGATTTTAAATTCGACAAGTATTTTTTTCGATGGCTCAATGATAACTCGACTAAGTTATGTATACGGATTTTTGTGAATGAGATGTGAAATGAAAGTATCTCGCTAAAAAGTAATTGCAATTATTTTCAAGAATAATTACAGTATTTTACGCTGGTTAACTGAAATTCACTCGACCGCACGTAACTATTTTACTCAAAGCTCGTTGCAATATGAATCTCTATAGACAAAGAAGGTATTTTCAGATTCAGTATTAAATTCTTAGTGCTTATGCTGATATGAGCTATATTACGAAATTTTTAAACTTCACCATTCAAAAACATCGATTTATTAATTATAGTAGGGTATTTCATAATAATCGTTTTACAGCATTTTGTATGCGGTTTAATTTTTATTCCAAATATAATTTTGATTTTATTACGAGTTTCTTGTGCTGTGAAAATATGAAATAAATGTAATAATATATGTATAATATATATCTATATATATAATGTAGTAATATATATATATATATATATATATAAAGTAACTAAGCCTAAGGCGTTATTGCCTTGTTATATTATTATTATTGTATTGTATTTGCCTTAATCACCACGCTTGCCAGGCGGGTAGGTGATCACAGAGACATCTGCTGTACTCGAAAGGGCGCTGCTGCCCGCCCTCCGGTGAGGTGTCCATTAGTCGCCTCTTACGACATCCCATTAGAAAGACTGGGAGTGGTACTATTCTGATCCGGTAACCACACGGATAGAGACCACACGGAGTGAGGGACATAGAGGATTGGGGCGCTATTATCCTTTCTCTAAACTAATTTAACTTTTACTCTTAATGGATCCACATACCCGCATAGCTATTAAATAATAAAAACATTATTATTAAGTTATTCAGAATTTATTTTCTGCTTAAAACGTATGTTAGAGTTAGCCTTTTGAAATCATCTACGTTACATTGTTACGACAAAAACAAGTGTTACAGGACGTAAAGCGAAGTCTTGATATTATCTCATTCCGAAGGTTTATTATAAGCTGCTAGCGCTGAGATTCGATACTAAATTGGAATCACGTATACGTTTCGCTTTTATAGACACACTTTATTAAGATTGCTTATATCAAAATGTCACATGGATGTACGCGGAGATTCATTTCGTAATCTTGTAAAATAATATATAGGATTGGTATAATTGAGTCTGCATTTGTTTAGTTATGTTATGGGGATAAGAATGGATTACAACTTAAATACGTCTTTGCGAGTTAGCTAGAACCAAGAAGGGATGCATATTTATTTGTAATTAATATATTTTATTGTTTAAAGGTTTGTGGTTTCGCTGAGGTTAAGCCTAAAAATAGCGTAAATAAAATAGCGTAAATAGCGTAGCTTAAATAAAATAGCGTAAAATAGAATATTGTATAATATATATATATATATTATACAATAATATATATATATATCATTTAATTAATTGTTATATATGGAAATTGTTGCTAGTAAATGTAACAATTACGAAGAATGTGTCCTGGGTCCTGTGTTACTTTAGTATTCCCTGGTTGGTACTAATGCGAGTTTACTTCCCCACTTTCATGCTACTTAGTTCTTCGTGTTAGTTCACAGTTTCGAGTAATCTCTTAACATTATATTTCTTATTTTTATCTTTATCGTAGTAAAATGTCTCTTTAAATAGTTTAACCGGGGTAATATGTTTGAATACTCGTGAAAATAGTTTATTACTAACTTAGTCGTTTCCGGTTTAAAAGTTTTATGCCAACTCCAGAAATTGCAATGAATTTCAGACGTCGCGTTGCATGCTTTAGATTTTCAGTTTATTATATTATATATATTTATCACAATAGAATATTATCATATTTACATTTTCCTATGAAACTATAAAAATACATTCTATTCAATTTCTTTATAGAAGAAGCCTGTGAGAAATAAACATTTGCATAAATAAATAAATTATGTTGTACCTAAATTTTTGTAAATGAATTTTTGTAGTTTAAATTTTTCTATAAAATTCCAAATTTTTTCACAAGTTTTTTATTTTTATGAAATCTGATACAGACTTGGCCTAAATGAAATACTTTTAATTACGAAAAAAGCTAACGTTTGAAATATATAAAGAATATTTATCGAAGTTATTAATAAAACTTAGAGAGCTTCGTGACTTTGTGGTTTTATACAAAAAAAGTGGCATCGGCTTCAATACCCGGTTTGAATAAAAAATTATAATTTACTAGTAGACTCAGCAGACGTTGTTCTGCCCGCTACACTACCCACCGAGTCTGACTTACATGTTTCTATTAAATATTGTCATGTTTGCAC
>DWCF01007517.1:0-10572 GCA_018230265.1 Delias oraia
CGATATCTTCACTCTGCGAAATAGTACAAGTACCGTTTCAGGCTATGTATACCGAGAGTACGTGGTATCACTTCGGACGAGTTGGCACAAATAGTGCGTCAGCATATGTTTCAGCATGGTTCTCCCCCGGGTGAAGTTGAAAGAAGTATATATTTAATTTAGGAAATAAAAGGTGTAGGAAGTCTGTGAAACTAAATTAATACCTACAAAGGTTTTTAAATTTAATATACCTACTTAGATATCAGAATACATTTTAAAAGTTTTTTTTTCAATGAAACCTAGTTTATCTGACCAGTGGATCAAGAAAATAAATCCATGTGAATTTATCAGTAATTTTTATTTAATTATTTTATACAAAATATATATTCAAACTGAGATGAAGTTTTCATTCCATTCGCACGGTTAAAATTATTTTAGACGTGATAAATTTTGTTGAGGAATTTCAGAGCTTCACGACTGAATATTTTTTTTTTATATTCATACTTAAATTATTTTCCTGAAGTATAAACCTTTTTTACATACAAAAATTTTCAAACTTTGATTTTGTTGTCTTTTAATAATATAAAAACTTAAATTTATTTTTATTTACAAATAAACTTTCATAAGATTATTTTGTGTTAAAGTATCTCAAAGGTGCAACAAGTGTAACGTCATAATTTGGCAATGTCTCACTAAAAAACCTGCAATCATACGCTTTAAATGAGTCATAAGCGTCGCTTCTTTCAATTTGTCTGAATCATACGGATTTTATTATTATACTTTTGTGCCGAAAATAGAAGGGATTGTGGCAAGTGTGAAAATTGAATGTTTATTGGTATGTTTATTCTTAGATATATGAAAATTAAACATTACTTTAAGATCGCTATTAAATCTTATCTAAATTTACATTTTTTACTGTTGTTTAGCTTATGTTGTATTGTTAAGTTTTAAATAAATAAGAAATACATAAATTTATAACAAGATATATTTAAACGACATTACTTGTAAACAGTATTTAACTATATTTTTTAAATATTAACCGAATCTGTGTTAATTATGATAGATATTAATTTGGAAAATTAAACGTTTAATTATAATTAAGATCTATAGTTTAAGTAAACTAACTCGCTAAATTTAAGAGTATTTCTAGAAATTCCACAGCCTTCCAATTCTATAATACCAGAGATACCACAATTCAGACGGACGATGTTTACTTAATTTATGTATTTAGTTATGGGGATGATACCAGTTAATAAATATATATTAAATTTAAAACATTTACTAATAAAAAAAATATTTTAATTATTAAATTTTTAATCCTATTTATAGTAAACACCACAGTAATTAAGGTTTTTAATTTATAGACAAACAGTTTTTATAGTTTGCCTGGTTATTCTAGTAAATAATTCAAAATTTAAACGACTCAAAATATTTTCCCTCGAACAGAAAATTATTAGTTAATATATTTATATATTAAACGTTTATATATATTAAACGTTTCCAATAACTTTGGCATACTTACTGATGCACAAATCAATAGATTTTTCATTAATTTATTAGGTATTACAGTATAATTATACGGAGCCTGTTTACATAAGTTTTCTAATCTAATTAAAGCACAAAGGATGCAAATATGAATATTTTAATTTAAAACAAGTTTTGGAAAGTTCTCGAACACATTTTGGTCAAATGATAGGTTTGCTGAGGGCATTCTTGTTCTCCTGCTCGTACAAACTCGTACAGACTTTATAGCTTTATGTTAAGGAATTTGTATGATTATACCAATAGTTTGTATAAAATCTTTGAAATCTTTTTTAACTGTATAAAACCTTCAAGTAAATTTATATAAGACGATATAATCTTTGACAACCGCACCAGATGGACGTATATTTATATTACATTTACTTGATTATTTGTAACGTTCAGAAGAATAAAAAAAGATGCGTGCAGTCTGCTAAATCTCACGTTTTCGATACGGTCTCATTAGGCGATCATACTCAATAATAACCTTCAATTTAAAACCAACAGAACAAACTAAAACATGTCTTCATTATTTCGATAAATAATAACCTAAAATAATAAATAACCTTCACACTTAGTGATTAATGTTCACATAATTTTACCGCGAAGCATTCGTAAAATATAATTTTACGTGTATGATGAAGTATCGCTGCGCCTTACATACATCTAATGTAATATGTCTAAGGGCTTCCGTTTTTAACTAATTACAAACAGTTCCCTTGGCTGCACAGTCATATTTCCGCGTGTTTCACTAATTTATTTGCCAAAAAACTTGGTTTCACCACCACTCTGTGGAATCAGCTTCCTGTAAAGGTATTACAATACGATATGGAGGCTTTGAAGAAAAGTGCGTACAAATCTCTAAAAGATCAGAAAACTCACGGCTTAGCAGGCAAAATTTATATTTCCTAAGTATTGCAACCCAGGAGCTCCTGTATATCACACACCAAAGTTACAATGGTTATAATATTAGAACTTTTAAATGGCTTAGTTAACAATGTTTCGAATCGGTTCAATTGTTGAGTTACGACGGCCTCAGATGATACTAAATGAAGAACAGTTTTGCTGAGTTAAATTATACCGCTTAAACTATATAAAAAGCCGGCAACACAACCAAAACACAATTTTTTGCACGGTTTTCCTTGAATAGCAGTGCTTAATTATTTTAGAACAGATTCGTATGTCTTAAACAACAAAAAAATATAATGAATGTATTTTAAAAACATATAACTACTGAAAGACAAAAATTATTTAAATTTTAAATTATTTCTTTAGCATATCTATTACATAAAACAGTCTTTGAAGTATAATTTAAGATATATTTACTTGTCTACCTAGATAATATAATTATTCCAAAAATCTAATTTGTTTAGTAACAAAAAAAACACCCTTTAAAATGAATATCGCTCGAAATGAAATTAAACCCTTCCTCATTTAATTAAATTTATGTTAAAGGTTAAGAAGCATATATTTGACGAGGATGTCTGTTGAAAAGCAGAAAATGATTTAATAAATTTAAATGTTTCAACTTGGTTGCATGTTACCACGCAAATCTCTTCACAGCTGCGTAGTCACTTTTAGTGCGTACTGCTGGACGGTCTTCTCTGGACATTTTAAACATTAGTGGGCAGTGAAGTGTTAGTGATTTAACGGTTTGTGTTTTTTAAAAAATGGTGGGAGTTTATTACACATACACTAAACTAATGTAGATAATTATTTGCTATAATAAATTGCGTATTGGTGAGTGAGGTGCTACGAAGTGCTACGGAATTGCTACGAAATCGAACGCTACGATTCTATTGTTCGTTCCGTGTATCATATTCTAAATTCGAAATTCAGATTTAACTTAAACTATATTGTATATTATACATAGTACATATTTTAAAATCAAATAATTTAAGTTTTATATATGGTATATGCGAAATATTTGAACATATATTAAGCGTGGATAATTTATTTTCTCATGCGTCGATTAATCCGGAGTTATTTACAAAGATTGTTCATTCGTAGTCAAAATAGATTTATTAATTCTCATCCATTATTTTATCTGCGTAAATAAGTAACTGATACATTAGATTAATTCTAAAATATTTTTATTCTTATGTGGCGTCCAGTATATGTCACAGACCGAAAAATATTACTGCATTTTGAAAAAAATATAAAGTTAATGTTTAAAATCTAATTTGATCATGATGTTATATAAATTCTATTAGCGTGAATACATTAACGTCACGTGTATGTTATAATTTTCTAAATACTCACAGTTTTATGATACTTTGGAAAACCTCAATATATTAAAAAAAATACTTTGCTAAAAGCTTATTTTATTGTGTAACTTTTCATTAAACTGGACAATTGATTTTCCCAAGAAAGAGGAAAAAAAGAAACATTTTAATCGCAGGGAATAATTTATACCTCTGAAAATTAAAGAGGGATTTTTGTTAGCAAGTTTACGATAATGGGTCATGATTCATTTTTTGCCAGTAAATGGTGAGAGTTTTACAGTGTGTTGCATAATACACAATTTTCATTAGGTACAATTTAACACGTTCCACTAAATTATCACTTCCGAAAATTATAGACGGCCAAAAATTTATTCTTTTATTATTATTATTATTTATATATAACAGTTCTAAAAATACTCAGTTATAAGAAAATAATATAAAATATAATCCATTCGTTCTATTTTTATGGTGTCTAATTTCTCCATTTTTTTCTTACCACTTAAAAAGATTTAGTTAAACAAAGTTTCAAATATAAATATAGCTTAGATTTGTTGAATATAGAGTATGTATTAAGATTCGCTCTAAAGATATAAAACTCGGCCGCGGCCACGCAAAAACCTAAGGGTGTCCATGGGCGGGAGACCACTTATCCTAGGCAAGGCTCCTGCTAGTTTGCCACCATTTCCATAAAAGAAGTTGCTAAATTGTGTCTAATTTCTCCATTTTTTTCTTACCACTTAAAAAGATTTACTTTAACAAAGTTTCAAATATAAATATAGCTTAGATTTGTTGAATATAGTGTTTGTATTAAGATTCGCTCTAAAGATATAAAACTCGGCCGCGGCCACGCAAAAACCTAAGGGTGTCCATGGGCGGGAGACCACTTATCCTAGGCAAGGCTCCTGCTAGTTTGCCACCATTTACATAAAAGAAGTTGCTAAATTGTGCCTAATTTCTCCATTTTTTTCTTACCACTTAAAAAGATTTACTTAAACAAAGTTTCAAATATAAATATAGCTTAGATTTGTTGAATATAGTTTTTATTAAGATTCGCTCTAAAGATATAAAACGCGGCCGCGGCCACGCAAAAGCCTAAGGGTGTCCATGGGCGGAGGACCGCTAATCCTAGGCAAGGCTCCTGCTAGTTTGCCACCATTTCCATAAAAGAAGTTGCTAAATTGTGTCTGCCATTCCCGGTTAGGGGATTTAAACTTCACGGTATGGGTTTCATTAGACGTAGCTCTTGGTATTTATTTTAGAATACCGAATAGTTGTGATGATTATGAAATTTATTGAAGCTTTTGCATTTTCGATGTTCGAGCCAAATTTTTGATTATTTTTATATATTTGAATGTGTGTTTATGAATTTAATACGTTGTTTACAGTGTGCTTGCAGCTGTGTGATTTGAGAAAATTTTTGATCATTTTAATATTGATAGAAAGAGGTATCACAGGCATTTTAGCCTGTATAAATGTAGTATATGCCACAATATAATAGGCATATCTTTTGCTTCTCTAACTTTAAAAAAAAATTGTTACTTGGATAAATCTTATTTAAGAGAAATCTTATTAGAAACAAATACAAAATAAATCTTGGACCCAAACTTAGGGCCAGATTTTAAAGAATCTGTAAAAAAAATTAACTCCCAAAAAAATGTCGTTTTAAAATTTAAAATATTTGTGTAACTGACTGATTTTGTCAAAGTGACTGATTATGTTTTGTTGAAATGTATTTAAGATGAATCTTTGCTAATACAAAGCTAAAGGAGACCAGTGAAATTATACCGATCAAGCGGCGTAAAAAGCCGGCAACACAATCAAAGCGCAGATTATGGCGCAGCAGTCCATGGGTGACGGTGATATCTTACCATATAGGAGACCCGTTTGCTCCGTTGCCCGCTTTATAATAAAATATAATTAATAATTTCCTTTTCTGTTCTTTTAAGCCCGGTTAGATTGCTATTCATAGAAATATTCTTATAATATATGGGTTGGTTTATAAATTAACGCAATACAAGTTGTTATCATTACACCTATTTGTAACATCGAATATCTGCGTGAATCTGGAAATAAGGCAGCTGAGCGTGGCAGCAGCTGTCCAGCGGATATATAATTTTGATGTGACATTCTTGGCGAGTACCATCTGACACGGCCCAGAATTACGATTATTTCTGTATCGCGACTTTACTGACTGGGGTAAACTTGTGTTTATCTTTTCGTATCTTCTGCGTGTCAAGTTTGACTGAGATGAAATGATTTCCTAAAATTCTTCTGTTTTCTATAGCAACAATATAACTTTTTGGTTATAACAAACAATTTTGTGAATTACAAGACAAGAATTGTATGTACTAATGTGCACATGAGATAAACATAAAATATAATTTTATGTATTTTTTATAATTAATTTTTTTAAAAATTACTAATAATAAATTAAAAATGCAATAATAAATAATTAGGATACAACAAAAAAAATCTTTAAGTTTAAAAAGGTCTAGCACTCGTCTCTATGCCCCACGACAAGTCGGTAAGTGCTGGTTTTACATTCGAATAACAATGTAAACATCACAAACAATTATCTTAACAAATACGGATTATAAAAAATAGTTTAACACTACAGTTTCATTCGAGTTTCACCATAGCAAATGAAATTTAATTTTTAATATTGAAACTAATTATCATGCATCTCATTTATTTAGATTTGTTTTACCTGAATAAGTGTAAATAAAATAATATTGTGTTTAGAGTAATTTTTTATTATCACTGTCGCACCTGTGAGAGAGCCATGATGAAGCATGCGGACCACTAATTGGTCCCGCGAGTTGAAAGCAATACTACGGGCATACAGAACACCATTGTGAAACAGTAGTTGTACTGTTTCGCTAAGTGAGTGGTGATATCGGAGGCTCGTGAAATTATATCCCATAACCGATGTAAAAATCTAATAAAACAAGCATATTGTGGATTGTGGCATGGTTATTCATCTGTTGCCATATAGGAGACTCGGTTGCTCCTTTGGTCACTATATTATTAACAAAAACGTTTACACTAAAAACGTTTTTGACTACAAAATTTATTTAAATATCTTTTTAAAGTAAAACTATTTTTTTTTTGCTAAAACCGCGGGGCGCTTCTAGTAACATAATTATTCTATCCAAACATTTACGAAAACATCAAGGAAATCCAATATGATGGACAGGACTTACACGAACGCCAAGTAGGTCGGTTTGAGAATGCGGAAGGATTAAGATGTATATCATATAGCATTCGCGGTATATTTTAATAACCTCTTTTCCATTTCGGCGTATGTTAAATCGCCTACTCAGACCGAAAAAATTCATTAATATATTTGTGAAAAGATATCTTCCAATGGAAAAACGTAAGAATAGCTTCTAAATGGACTAAGAAATGTTTATAATAATAATAAATTTAATTTAATCATCTTCAGTATGTAAATTTAAAAAATAACTTCCGATTGCAATAAACAAATCTGAATTATATAAAAGATTACAGTATGGACTATATATTTTTTAATTATTTTTTTGATATATTTTTTCCTGTGCTAGAGCCGTGCTAAAGCTTATGCTGACGTATTTATTGGGCAATCTCGTTCAGTTTGATACAAAACAGTATAAAGTAATGTACTTATACTGTTTTTTAGTATGGCGTACACCTGCTCCGTTGTCCGCTATACCATAAAAAAACACTGTTTACAAGGCATTTTCATAAATTTTTAGTAAATCCTTAAGTAGTAATAAAATTCATTATTCAGATTACGCTTCCAGTGTAAATACAATTAAAATACTGATATAAAATTAGTTTTTCTAATGGTTATTGCTAGTAATTGCAACATATGTATGCATTTTTACAATAACCTCATCAAAAATGAGTAATAAATAAATTATAAACAGTATTAAATAATAATAACTATTATTTTATTTTATTCTATAGCGGACATCGGAGCAGGTGAGTCTCCTATATGATAAGAAAACATCGCCGCCATGAACAACCGCACCACAGTCCGGGCATTAGTTGTGTTGCCGCCTTTTTACGCCACTTAAGCGGTTCTTTTAAGGGCCCCCGATATCCTCACTCACTCAGCAAAACAGTACAAGTACCGTTTCACGCTGTGATCTGTGAGCCCGTGGTATCACTCTGAACGAGCCGGCCCAATCAGTGCGTCAGCATATGCTTCATCATGGCTCTGCCATTAATATACATTCCGAATGTTAGTTTCTAAACTATACCTTTAATAGCATCGTGGATCAAACATAACATTGAAACACATTATAAACACTATTAATTCACAAGCGATGTTAAATGAAGGAACTTCAATCATCACTCACCCACAACTTGGCTCCAGCTGCTGGAAGCTAATTGAATCTGACCATGAATGCATCTAGATCGATATAACTAAACATCAAAATAAACTAGTATTTAATCAAAATTTGGTTTAGATATTCTCTAAGTTCGGTACTTGGGGAAATTGATAAATACCCATATATTATTATGGCGTACGAACTGGGAAAACTTTTTTTAATTATATAGCGGACAACGTGACACAACGGAAAGTTTTATACTGATAAGATTTCAGCGTAACCTATGTTCTATTGCACCAAAACCTTATGCTTTGGTTATGTTTCCGGTCTTTACGCCGATTATGTGGCAAATATATATTCCAAATAGTTTTATATCAGTTTAAAGTAATTCAACCGTTAAAACATAATCTATAAAATTGTCTGGCAACCCACCCGTGGCCTAGCAGCTTATCCTGCGTTAGCCTGCTACTCGTTTACCTTTAATTTAATTTATATCCGTTATTATGGCCTTAATAAATATTTATACATGTTTTTATTACCTTTTTTCAATTCTATAGCGGACAACGGAGCTGATGGGTCTTCTATATGGTAAGACGACATCGCCGCCCATCACCAATTGCACAACAATCCGCGCATTGATTGTGTTGCCGGTTATCCTCACTTACTCTGCAAAACACAGCACTAGTACCGTTTCACGTGGTATCACTTCGGATGAGCCGGCCCAATTTTTGCGTCAGCATATGTTTCAGCATAGCTCTCCTACAGGTGCGACAGTATTAAGACACACGCCCGGCCACTGTCAAGTCCTTCCAGAGACCGAATAAATTATAAATTAAATTATAACTGTCCGGACTGAGATTCGAACTCGATACCTATCCCTTCATGGTACACTTTTTAACCGATTAAGCTACGAGGCTGTGGAGAAATAGGATTTATATATTGAAGCCAAATTGATTAATCAATTATATTCATAACGCATATCTGCAGGATATGAATGGTGAACACGATCGCCAAGTATTTTGGCTTATTTTCAATACAAAGTCGTCATCGTGTTAACATGTTATTCCTTATTTTAGTTTCGCGACAAATTGCTGTCTTTTCTATATGATCTGTCAGTTTTGCTAACACGTCGCATATTTCATTATATTTAGTAAAAGTTTTTTTAGTCTTATTTGTATTTATATTATTTTTATATTCATATTTTTTTATATTTTAGCTAGCGGTTTTTTTAGTTCAATAACATGAAGAAATATGATGGCTATAATGAGTTTTTGAATGAAATATAGATCTAGTCTGCAGAGATTTATATCGAGTGAAAGTTCTTAGCCTTTTTTCTTTTTACATTTTAATAAGCGGTTTTTTAATTTGATTATATGAAGAAATTATAAGAAATGGGTTTTTGAATAAGTACTGGTATGTAGAGGTATTTCCAAACTAAAACGACTTGAGAATTTTCAAAAAAGAGCGCACCTATCCTTAAAAGCTCAGCAACGCCGCTGTCCTGCAAGGGTAAGGGATGTCCAAGTCAGAAGGACCGCTTATCTTTGTTGAGCCTCCTGTACGTTTACCTCACTATTTTCAATTTAAAAAAATAATCTAAAGAGGTTTTAATAAATACTTATGGAAACATTATGTGGGACTCGGCACCCTAGAAAGCAATATCTGAACTAAAACCTCTCTGCACCAACTGGCCGAACTTTCACCAGGTCCAGTGTCCGCTAAAGCTTTTCGAATCTAGTAAGATCCTCGGGGGTAGCACTAGACTTTTAACCCAAGAAACCGAGGAGAAGAGGTACATTCTTAGTATCCTACGTATTAGGAAATACACAGTCAACCTAAGTCCAGTCTTTACACAGTACTAGATTGGGTCACCAAGCATGTATCAACCTACCCGCCGCTTCGGCATACAGTGAAAAATTTCGACTTCACAGCTATGATTTTTAATATACACGCCAGACAAATTCTAAACCCGTCCAGATGCCGAATATAAATTCCAAATTATTGAAAAAAAACATTCGTTCCAGAGATCGAACCCGATACGCCTTATTTTATGGTGTGGCTTATAAAATCTTAGCTACGAGGGCTCTCACACAAAGTCTTTAATGCTAGTCTACCACACTGTAAAAAAATATTACGAGCTGTGGTATGCTTCATAGCGCGATCAAACGATTCATATGTTAGCATATTTGTACTCAAATTAATTTATAGTTTATTTACATGACCGAATTGTGGAGATTATGAGCATGTCATAATGTAGGTCGTGGTGAATGTACAACATATTTTCATATATATTTGCAATTAGATCGTGTCTCTCTGATCTCGTGATCTCGTCGTCTTATAAGCCTGGTATTTAATCATTAAATATTATAGAGGGCAACCGCTGGACCCAGATCGCTCAAGATCGTAATAGATGGGCGTCTTTGGGGGATGCCTATGCCCAGCAGTGGACTTGACAGGCTGATGTTGATGATGATAGAGGAGAATTGGAAAGATGAGACGGACTCTATGGTATATTAGATACAAACAAACGT
>DWCF01007518.1:0-10572 GCA_018230265.1 Delias oraia
AAAAATAAGATTGTCTTATAAACTTTTCTTAAGTAATAAGCAAGGGTAAGAAACACTTGGGTGCATATAAATATTCAGGGAACAAGTACCGTTTCACGCTGTGTATTCAGTGAGGCCGTGGTATCACTTCCGACGAGCCGGCACAATTAGTGCGTCAGCATAAGCGTGGCTCTCCCACGGATGCGTCTGTATTATGATACTCGCCCGGCCACTGACAAGCCCCTCCAGAGACCGAATAAATTATTGGAATTCGAAGCCGATACCTCTCGCTTCGTGGTACAATGTTTTAAAACCATTAATCTACGAGGCTCTCTCAAAGAAAGGGTCTTATATTTAGGGTGTTTGTGTGTGTGCTTTAGTGTGTTCCGTGGCGTGAAGTAAGATTGAATTTTTGTATGCTTTGAGTCATAAGACAGATGTTACCAATGCTCGTAAAAGGATTTTGTAATTTGTTATGAACTGTAGACCAAAAGGATGTGGGATACCTGTTTTCGGTTCATTCATTATTTCTTAACGTACTTGATACTTCTCTGCGGAGCTTATTCAAGGCACAATCGAATCAATTCGTGTAGCAAAACTATGTCAATAGTTACCAAACGTTCGTGTCAGCCTTAGGAATAATTTAAGTGATGACAGTGTGATCTCAATTTTGAATGAAATAAATTCTAGGAACTCGCAGAGAATGTTTGGTATAAAAAAAGCTAATAGGACTATGAATGTGTGCGTTTTAAGTATCGAGAGACACCTAAATGGTGAGTTAGGTGGGCTAAATGGTTTTAAAGGTCTACAATGAAGCGTTTGAGGTATCGGGTTCGAATCTCGGTCTGGACTATTATAATTTAATTTATAATTTATTCGATTCCTGGAAAGGCTTGACAGTCACCCGGCGAATGTGTTAAAACTGTAGCACCGGTGGGAGAGCTATGCTGAAGCATAAGCTGACGCACTAATTATGTCGGCTCGTCCGAAGCGATATCACTGGCTCACAGGTACAGGTACTGAAATTGTAATTATACTTGAAACGGGACTTCTACTGAGTGAGTGACGATATCGGAGGCCGATATCGAGTAAAAAGCCGACAAAATTACCAATGCGCGGACTTTTACGCGTTTGTCCATGAGTGGCGGTGTTTCCTTAATAAAAAAAATTCTTTCTTTTTCTTAAAAAGAGATCCGCCTATTCAGTTGTTAACTATACCATTAAATAAAAATGACATAGAAAACTTTCAATTTGGCCATTTGTTTGTGTATGTATTTGAGTACTTAAGAGCATAAACTTATTTGCAATTTTATCCGCACAAATATCCTATACTCCATAATTACTTACCTGGGTGTAAGTAGTACTTCTAAAATGTTCTTTAGAAGCTTCTCTTACAATGTTCTGTCACGGTTTTACAAAGGAAAATGTGCGCCCGACAGGGAGACAGAATATTTAAGACATTATTTGTATGAAAGCAATTTCTATCAATATGAGCTGCGCTTGCGTTTTATTCAAGAATTTTTAAAAGAGTTCCATTAGATTTTACACGTAGAGCTCAGGCTCACCTAGGACAAGAGATCCTTCTCTACTAGCCGTTTAGGGATAGTTAAGTATTTCATAACGTGCTCTCGTGTTAAGTGAACATATTTATTAGTCGCAGTTTTTTGAATTTTTCTTTTCATATGTATGTAAATATAGTATTAAGAAATAGGTTCCAATGTGTTACGTAAATGTAATAGTTTAAAGTTTAGGAAAAGCTTAACCCGAAGTTATTCGTAGTGAATTCAAATTAGTGATTTATCATTTCCTTAGTGACAGAAATAAAACAAGGAAATAAATAATATGTGATAAACGCGCTTGAAACCGCAAATTATGATGACGCTCAATCCAATCATATGACTTTCACTAAAATATATGTCAAGATTTTAGTTCTTCGTAATTTGAAATTTGTAGCGCTCGGCGCTGTCACTGTCAATGATAAAACCGATTGTTAAACTAAATACTATATTTCCTTTTTAAAGTTTTTCCGTTTTATAATTAATTAATTAATAGTTAATTGTTCATACTTATATTGTATATAATCTGCTATCTCAATGTCCGTCTGGTTAAAATATTGTATCATAGTTAATAAATTAAAGGCGTAAAAAGCCGACAGCAGAACCAAGCGCGGCTTGTACGCGTGTTGTACATGAGTGGCGGTGATCTCTTACCATATAAGAGACCCACCTGCTCCGTTTTCCGCTATAGAATAAAAATAAGTTATATCTCTTTTAGAATTTTGTTTAATATTCTTGTTCGATTATCTGTGGCTATCTATGTAATTATTTTGTATTATAGTATACTAATTTAAAATAAGAAGAAGAATCTAAATACTACATTTAGTTTATTTATCTTTGTGAATCGAGACGTGTTAGCAATAGATTTTAATAGTCGTTTATTTATTTTTAGTCAAATTTGTTTGTTACTGTGGGGACATGTGTAGCTTGATATACATTCATGTGTGTACTGCTATATTTGTTAATTTTTGTATCAGTGCGGTCTTGAAGCAGTGCCTAAGCACTGCTTCAAGACTTATCTAAATAACAAGTGGAAACTGTTAAGTTATTTTTCACTTAGGTTCTTAAATTTAGAACTCTCAAACTGAGTTATTACAACCGATCTAGTTAGTGATTCGTCATTTTAAATAATTAAAAGAAGTCGTAAGCTACATATTAACACCGATCTTATTTTTTTTCATTTACGCTTTTAAAAAACTAGGTGTGAATATGAAACACCTAGGCGCAAAATACAGTTGGCATTTTTAGCATTTATTGGCATTATTATTAGCGAATACAGGTAATACGGGTAAAACGATAAACTGTCCTATCTCTATTAATTACGAGGAGGTGGCAGACGCCCAAGGTTCGGTTGAGCAGCTCGCCCTTCTCGTAGAATGACGCCAACAGTAGAATGCAACTAAAGAAAATATTTATGCCCAATGTGTAAGAAATCTATTTTCTGTGAAATCGCGACGAACAATGTTAGGCGGTGCTTAACTAAGCATTTTCGCAGATAGCTTTTAACATAATTTAGTACATCCGGTATATGCTCACATATAAAAATGTTGTCCGTTAAATTTAAAAGTTTCATTGACAGCGCGTTTTAATTCAAAGTTCATCATCCTAAGTCGACGAATTATCAACCGTAACGTTAGGACTTAGAGCAGCTATTCGCACGGATGGTGATTAAGAGCAGCTGAGATGACGTACGGCCAGACACTTCGCTTGTCATCCGATACTTTTTATAAGGAGGAAATCAAAACAAACAATGATTTTACTAACATTCAAACGTAAGTGAAATCATCATACGTGGCGTGGAATTTTGAACAGTTTAAGAGATAGTTCTAGGTGTCATGGCAATTCGCCATTTTTTGTTAATTTTTAAATATAATAATCATAAAACATATAAAAAAACATATAGTAAAAGATCGTCGCAAAACTCTGGATTAAGGTCGCCTCCGACAGGTATTCATTGGAAGTCCAAGGGGCAGGCCTATGTCCAGCAGTGGACGTCTTACGGTTGAAATGATGATGATGTTGATGATTGGTGAAAGCGTTGAAACTTTGCATTCTGCCTCGATGTTCGATGGTGCAATTCAGTAGCAGGGATCAGTCCAAACAGCTCCTCCGAACATTCCCCGTGATATATGCGGTAGAAGATGCTGAGTGAAAAACATCTCTACGCAACGCCAAAGAATTAAATGTGTGGCTTAACTCACTTTATTTGTTTTTAATTTTGATTAAGATTAACATGTTTTGGTGAAACTAAAGCTTTATATTACGTATTTTAAAAAATATATTAATATTGATAAGGGAAAAATTTACCTGCTTTTTTGATATAGCTAACAACAGAGCAAGTGGGTCTCCTATATGGACCACATTCCATGCAGTGGTTGGTTTGCCGAGGTGTTTACGACGATATCCTCACTCACTCAGCTAAACACAGTAGAAGTACCGTTTCACGCTGAGTATTCTATCAGCCTGTGGTATCACTCCAGACGAACTACACCAGTAAAAAAGTGCTTCTATCCTGTTCGAAAACGTTATAACTCGCTTCACCGTACCGAGTACCGTAGTATTAAAAAAGAGACTTGCATTCGTGTCAAAACTGAAAACTATAATATTATGTGCTTTGTTGAAGTTTACTTTTGATTTGATCTATTTATACCCGTAGAAGAGCCAAATGCACTGATTGGTCCGAAGTGATATCACTTGCTCACAGAATACTCAGCGTAAAATGGTACTTGTACTGTGTTTCGCTGAGTGAGTGAGGACATCGAAGGCTCCTAACGCCGCTTAAGTAGTGTAAAAAGCCAGCAACACAACCAAAGCGCGGACTGTGGCGCGGTTGTCCATGGGCGGCGGTGTTCTCTTACCATATAGCAGTCCCACCCGATCCATTGTCTATTATACTATATATAAAAACTATAAAGTGCCGTGGAAACTTAGTTTACAAAATTAATTACTGATTTTAGCATATTGGTTTCTTTAATTTGGGGCTTACAAAAGGCGATTAAGTATTATGTATATTTTGTATATAAATGTTAATGTTATTCTCACTTGTTAAGTTTGATAGGAATTATGTTAGCAGCTTTATTAAAATATTGTCGGTCTACTTTATGAGATGGGCGCAGAGTAACATCCAACGAAACGAGCAGGAGACTCAGCTGGGTTGCAGACGGGCATGCTCACACGCCCATGTACACCACCGGTTATTGTTGGGCCACGGATTCCATGTGACTATACGCTATTTCTGCCTAATGCGTGAGTTGCGATGCACTTCTCTAGCCCTATTGGCCACTAGTGACGCTTCTGAGATCGACTTGCAAATGAGTTTATTTCGAAATCACATTTGCAAGTCGTAGGTATAAGTTTAACATTTTCATAACACTTGTACTTTATATTTATTAATGGGAATTGATATTGGGCGTGGCTGGATCATATTTCTGGCTTCTACTTTACCTATCAGTAGAGCATGGTGATCTCTTGATAGTGCAACGCATGATGAGTAATAATCACATTACAACCGTGCGCGAATGTTAACTTGAAGCTCCAGACGTTTCTGTTTGCGCCAAAATTAGCGGCCATTGTTCCCGCCGTGACGAGAGCCTTTCCTTGTAATCACACAAGGAAATGCAATTGTGCAAGAGCTGAACTCGAGTAGCCAGCAGATAAAAACTGCGGTACACTGCGCCCATCCCGCGTTATAGTATATAATAGATAAGAGGTGCACTTTTTTGTATCCAATAGGCTTGAACAAGGAAATTGCAGGCGAAGTGCGACCAGTCATCAATTAAATCCAAGTATTGAGTGTTAATTGATAACTTAAATATACCATCCGACTACTACTAAGATTTGAAGCGATAGGAATATCATCATCATCATCATCATCAGCCCATTTAAGTCCACTGCTGGACATAGGCCTCCCCCAAAGACGCCCACCCGCTGCGATCTTGAGCGATCTGGATCCAGTGGTTGCCCGCGACCTTCGTGAGATCGTCTTTCCATCAATATTCCATTTTATTTATATCATATTTCCATCAATTTCCATTTTTCCAATTTAATTCATAAACAATTGTGTAATTGGTCAGAAGATTTGAGTTAATCAAATGTCTTTCTGAGATTCGGACGCTATAGTTTATTTTTATTGTGTGGCAAGCAACCGATATTCTATATGGTAAGAGATGTTCCACGACACATTTCGCTTCGGTTGTGTTGCCGGCGTTCCTTGCCGTTTGAGCGACGTAATCTCACGGGCTTGCGATGTCCTCACTCAATTAGCAATAATTACAAGTCGGTATTGTTTCACGTATTTTTCACTGGTATTCATGGAAGTCCAAGGGAGAGGTCTATGTCCAGCTTGGACGTCTTACGGCTGAAATTATGATGATGATTGTTTCACGCTGGTATACGATTGTACTACAGTGTATCTTCATCATCATCAGCTCATTAAAATCCACTGCTGGACATACGCCTCCTCCAAAGACGCATACCTATTGCCATCCGGATCCAGCGGTAGCCGCGACCTTTATGGGATCGTAATTTTAAGTGTTCTAATTATTCAGTTGTAATTAATTTTTTATCCTTATTTAATCCAAAAAAAGAAATCCTATCATAGCTTTTGGTGGTATGTTTTTAAGTTGACTGGCAACTAAGAATTATGGTTTAGCATCTTACTCCTAAATATACACAACAACTACGTACAACCTATACAGTCTTACGTTAAACTTGATATTCTGTTTTAAATAAGACAGCTACTGAGATAACTACACTTAATTCTCGTACGTCGTGTACCTAACTATTAATATTAAAAAAAAGAATCAAATAGCATATTATTACAAACATTTGACTCACTAAGCGCAAATAATTAGCAACAGTATATCATCACCATCAGTCTGTCAAGTCCACTGCTAGACAAAGGCTTCCCCCAAAGACGCCCACCTATTACGATCTTGAGAGATCTGGCGAGATCCAGCGGTTGCCCGCGACCTTCGTGAGTTCGTCTTTCCATCGCGTGGCGGGACTATAACAACAAACAGTACTTGTTTCTAAATGTTCATAAACGTTCATGTATTTGGTTCTATGCATATATATATATATATATATATATATATATATGCATATATAGACATATATATAAATAAAATAAAAATATATAAATACAAAAAAATAAATATAATATAATTTAGTTGTTTCAATAATATAAAGGCTCAATAACGTTTCTCTGTATAATCAAAATAACTATATTTAAAGCCATTACATCTAATCTTATAAATTAACAATTATGTGTACAATATAAATTAATAATTCCCAAAATAATTATTTTCTCATAAAACAATATAATGACATATTGTTTAGTGTTGACATTTAGGCTTTGTCTATACTAGATAAAAAACAGTCTTATTTAATATGGATACTAAGGTTTTCTTTACATATATATGAGTTTTTCAAAAATATTTTGTATGTATGAATTGTACCAATGAGCTGCGTGATTGAATGGCACCAGCCTGGATTCATATAACAAAAAAAAAATCGGTACACAGTGTATGTGGGTGTATGCTGTGTATGAGTGGACAGATGTAAATAGTAAACGTGTCTTAGCTGTCATTGTGATGGATATGGAAAATGCCCCGCGCGTTCGAAAGTAGGGCGCATAGTAAAGCATACGCTAGGAGCACTTTATGGACAGGCTTCTTAATTTGATACAGGTTCCGTGAACGAGGCCTATGTTGCTATCTTCCTATAGGAATCACACAAGAGTTACACAAACAGTTCTTTAGAAAAAGCAACTGATTTTTGACGAAGACATCGCGAGCGTCTGTCTGGCAGTGTGGTTTTCGGTGTTTGGAAGCTCTATGTTCCGCGCGACGTCAGTACGCAACCGTAAGAGCCTAAGCGCATTCCAAAGATCGGTTGGTAGAAAAACGTGATCGTCGAACTTATATCATCGATCGTTAATGTTAGATCGTCGAATCTTATATATATAATATAAGAAAAAGTTTGGATTAATCAATTGAATAACTGAAGAACAAGCGGAATGCATTGCTTGAACATATAAACATCATCAACCGCCAAGAGCAAAACTGACCGTGTAATACTTGAGCAAGAACAAGACTAAGCTTGCGTGACTCTTGCGTCTTGTAGATACATTTTAGTTTTTTTTGGCAGTGATTTTTGGAATTTCTCTTTAAATATCTAGACATTAATTAATCTGGTTGGTCTATACTGTGGCTATGCTAATTCAAGCTCAAAATGTTCCTTATTTTGATAGGGTTTTCCAAGATCTGAAGTAAACTTTAATAAATAGATAATAGGTATTTGCAAGATTTGCAAGACTCTTGCTGCAGGACTAAGACCAAGACTGGGAGCGTATTGCGCTTGGTATTCCAAGACCAGGTGTATTGGCGCAAGACCAAGACTGGCTAGGTCTCGTCTCGTTCTTGTATTTGGGCAACAGTACTTGTGAGCAACATAGACTATATATTAATCCGAAATGGAAAGCCGTTTCCGAGATAGAGCATTTGGATTCGGATTTGCAAAGTGTGTCGAATAAAAACGGGCTAACAATAATGATTCTTACGATCGGCAATAAAGTCCGCGGCTATGAAAACTATACAACTTTAATAATTAATATGGTAAAACAACGTTTGCCGGCTTAGTCAGTATTATATGACAATGCGAATATATGTGTTTGTATTAGAAACAAAGATTAGATGAATTAGGTGACATAGTATTGTTGACGATTACGAAGTGTATTATATAAGGCTGTACCAAGTTGTTAATACATTGCTCCAATGGCCTATGACTATTGGCGAAACTCGCGATCGCAACGCGCAATGAATATATAATGCATGGTTAATTCTGCTGTTAGCTGATACGCGTTGGGAATGCACAAGATCTTGAAACATCATCGGATCTTATTGTCGCATTTCTCTTACACTGGCTGAGAGAGCTCCGCGATTTCCCGTCGCGTGTTCCAACTTCAATTTTGAACGTTTGTGAACAATATCTGAGACTCTTGCAGCTAAAGTCGGTCCGTTTCGGACGAGTGTAACGGGTAATGTAAGATTACATGTAATTTACTGTTAACACTGGACGACGCACGAAATCCAAGCAAATCATTCACGCGAATCTATTTCGAGCGCCTTTGTTTTTTTATAGTATAGTGGGCAATGGAGCAGGTTAGTCTCCTATATGGTAAGAGAACACCGCCGCCCATGGACAACGGCGCCACAGTCCACGCATTGGTTGTGTTGCCGAATTTTTATGACACTTAAGCGGTATTTTTAAGGACCTCCAATATGCTCAATCACTCTGCGAAAAACAGCATAAGCACCGTTTCACGCTGAGTATTCTTTGAGCCCGTGATATCACTTCGGACGAGCCGGCCCAATTAGTGCGTCAGCATATGCTTCAACATGGGAGTTCGCGCAAAAATTCGACTGCCGGCGGATCATCGCGACCTGTGGCATTACATGTAATGCCAATAATGCCGTCTAAACGTACAATTGTTTAACATTCGCGACATTACATGTTACATTTGTCTGGATTCGGCTTAAGTGGTCCTATAAGCCTCCTATGAAGCGAAAGGTTCAATCCGAATAAAAACTTATAACTTATTCTTATACAGTCTTTGGAAGTGCTTGACAGTGCACGGCCTAGTCTCTTAATTACCCACGAAAGAGACATGCTGACGCACAAATTGGGCCGGCTCGTCCTAAGTGAATACAATGGACTCAGAGAAAACCAGCGTGATGTAGTATTAGCAGCATTTTCTACCGGTTTAGCGGCGTAAAAAGCCGACAATAAAACCAAAGGGCGAATCGTGGTTTTATTGTCCATGGGCGGCGATGATCTCGTTCTATAGTGAAGACCCGCTTGCTCCGTTGTCTGCTCAATAATAAAAAAAAACTTCTACGCGAAATAATGACTGTCAAGGAAAAAAATATTTAATATTTAAACTACACTACGTATGTCTAATTTATCAACTGAGATCTCGTTTATTCTTTCAACAACATATTTAATAGAATATAGGCCTATGTTCTTATATCAAAACGAAAATAAAGGTGTGTATTTTTATTGTCGATTCAAAATTTCGATTCAAAAATAGAGGGACAACAAAGCAAAGAAAGCATCCAAACATGTGGAACATATGTGTTCTATGACCATTATTACATACATTCTGTTGATTCAAACATGCTTTTACTGTCATTGTTATCAGCGATCAGTCAACAATGTCTGATAAATGGCAATTCGCATTAGTGATGTACCGATCGTCCCGAATATCAGGCAGATATCGCGGCGCGCTTTACAGATTTTACTAAATAGTCGGTGTCTTCAGCTCCGCTGTGGCTGGAGCTGCAGAGCTTCGCGACAATCGCCTTATCTCAAACGTCTTTTGGCCCTGTCTTATACGTGAGGAAATTCATTTACGCATTCCCTTCCTGTGAGAGGATATGTGGGTTTCCGTACGCCGGAGAGCAATTATTCCCGAAATAAAAAAACACGGCAACAGCCGGCCGAATTTTCCCTGCCGCCAATATCCTCTTGAGTATGTTGACTCTAGTTGGGCTCTCGGAGATCATACTAGGCAGGCAACTCAAGTAATCCGAGTCAGGAGATAAAATCCTGCGTATTAAAAAATACATAGTCAACCTATGTCTAGCCTGAAGACACTCACCCGGCCAATGCAAAGCCCTTCCATAAATCAAATATAAATTAAAAATAATTGAAAATTTACATAGGGATCGGGATTTGAATCCGATATCCTTCGCTTCGCTGTGCATTTATAAGAACACTTAGATACGTGGCTACGGATTACAAATTAATATTAACATTGTATGTTACGCATCTACGTACTCTTTTGTTTGTTGTTTAAATGTGTGATCGCAATTACGCCAGATAAAGAACTAAATTAGAACGGAATGCTTACTTCCGCTGTTGCAACCGCCTTATAAAAATAAGGCAAATTATTTTTTAGGTGACAAATAAATTATTAGGAGATAAACTATTTGGTAATAAAAAAATAAGTTGATAGCCATTAATTATTTTAACA
>DWCF01007519.1:0-10570 GCA_018230265.1 Delias oraia
AGATCGTAACAGGTGGGCGTCTTTGGGGGAGGCCTATGTCCAGCAGTGGACTTGATAGGCTGATGATGATGATGATTGCCTATTTTGATATGAGCAAAACATACACCCAATTTTCCATTTAAAATAGGTAAGAGACTAGAGAATTATTTATTTACATATAAAGAATAATACGAATTAATGATCAGAAATCTATTAAAGGCCAACCTCTCGAGACCTACTGTTGAAATTTAAATTATTCATTGGGAAAAGGTTTCAGACGTCTGTATCGACAGATTAAATTCAATTTGATGCTCCATTACGAATCAAGGACCAGAACGGTACTCAACGACTTCTACAGTTTTTTCTTAAATGTTTTGTATTTATGGTAACAATTCATTAAAATAATAACGCTTTTTGTTACGATTTAAATATATGTTTAAAACATCGTTTATAACAAAACTCGTGCAAAAATCGTTTGAGAGATAATATAAATTTTCATGTTTGATTTATTTATTCTATAGCGCACAACGGAGCAGGTGGGTCTCCTAAAGGGTAAGAGAACACCGCCGCCCATGAACAACCGCGCCACACTCCGCGCATTGGTTGTGTTGCTGTCTATTGACGCCTTAAGCGGCACTTAAAGGGCCTCCGATATCCTCACTCACTCAGCGAAACATCGTTCAAGTACCGTATCACGCTGAGTATTATGTGAGCTCGTGGTATCACATCAGACGAGCCGGCCCAATTAAGTCAGCATATGCTTTAGCATGGCTCTCCCACCAGTGATATATTGTTTATAATCTCCATAATAATACATAAATATTTATATATAATGGTATATATATACAAAGCGATCAAATTTGAGTAAATCAAAACGCATTTAATTATCACAAGTCATACGTGCAACGTATTTAAGTATGTAGTTCTTTGAATAAATGAAAAAATATGATATGTACGTAGTCTGCTGTAACATAATAGATTGAGTACAATCTGTCATAGGTCCCAGTATACTTCAAATGAAGGTCTGACAAATTGTCCTTAATATCTCCGACTAGAGTCAAATCAAACGCGTAATTACAATTCTTGATCATTCTTAATTGATCTGGGGAATAGACAAGCTTAATTAAAAAACATGATATATTTCATGCTACGATTTTTAATGTTATTTTATTTAATATCAATTTTATGTACCAAAATAAGCAAATACAGTCTAAAATAAAATATATAAATATTTAACATTAATTAAATTAATTATATACCTATATTAATAAATTAAATGTATGACATTAAATAAATGTTTAGATGTAGCAAAAAAAAAATGTAAAAGCTTTCAAGGAAATTACATTCACAATGTTTTTTAATTTCAAAAATCTACCCTGTACTGGTTCTTTTTTTTTAAGTATAGCAGACACCGGAGCAGGTGGGTCTCCTATGTGGTAAGAGAACACCGCCGACCATGGACAGCCGCGCCACAGTCCGCGCATTGGTTGTGTTACCGGGGTGTTTTTGCCACTTAAGCGGCATTTTTAAATGCCTCCGATATACTCACTCACTCAACGAAATGCAGTACAAATACCGTTTCACGTTGAGTATTCTGTAAGCCTGTGGAATCACTTCGGACGAGCCGGCCCATTTAGTGCGTAAACATGACTCTAATATTCGTTTAGCGAGTTATGGTACCGAAGGACATGGCACAAAAAATACCGCAATACAACCAAAGCGGGAAATGCGGTGCGGTAGTCCATGAGCGGCAGTAATCTCTTACCATCAGTGGAAAGCCAATAACACTGTCCGCTATATAATAAGAGGTCCAATAATAAAAATAAAGTATAATATCCATTATACTTTATTTGATGAACCAGACATTCAAATTGAAATATTTTTCGAAATGCTCTCTTTGGGTACGTAAATATAGATTTAGTTTTGTTTATTTACGATCCCTAACAGCCATCGGATGCGTATCTCTGAAACTCTCTTCCTTTAATAGTTTTTCATACAATTCCGAAAGTCTTGGATATTTGGTGACATCCAATTTATGCCTAAAATAAAAAAATTCTCTACATTCAAAGCATTTTTTTCACATTTCAATGTTAACGGCAAATAAATAGACAAAATTACTTGTATCAAATTTAATTAATGTGCCAAAAATTAATTAATATGCCAAAAAATATTTTGATTATAGGCAAATTCACCGTTCAGGAGATAAGTTCCGAGCTCACCTGGTCACCGCATTATAAACTTGTGGAACCAAACATAGGTCAGCCTTAGTGATTTGTTCTCCAACACTGTAAGTTCCCATGGACTTCTTCAGAAGGTCCTCAAGACTTTGCAGTCCTCTCTCTGTCCAGTACTTGGTGAATGTCGCGTACTTCTCATCACTCTCAAAATAGTCTTTCAAGCCGATATTTTGAAGAGGTTGTATTCCGGAAACAACGGTCTGTACAAAGAAAAGGCTACTGTCAACGAAGGAATTGTTTTAATACTTTCTTGGCGGTCATATCATCATTACCACCTTCAGTCTATTAAGTCCACTGCTGAACCTATGTCGAGTTGGTATTGTGTGAACCGGTAAAGGACTAACCCAGAAGTTAAAATATCAATTTTAATAAAAGGTTTTTTTGTAACTAGCTAGAGTAACAGTTGCAATAAAAAAATGGCTAAAGCCATCTCTACTTTAAATTAAATACACATATATTTAATTAAAAGTAGACAATCTCATAAAGGTCGCGGGCAAGCACTGGTTCCAGATCGCTCAAGATAGGAGGATAGGCCTCTCCCAAAGACGCCCACCTATTACGATCCTGATGAAACTTTCGCGAGATCGTCTTTCCATCGCTTGGCGGGACGTCCCACTCTGCGTTTTCCGGTATACGGTCGCCATTCGAGAACCTTTCTTCCCCCAAGCGTGATTAAGGCAAAACAACCCTCCATGATTACACGAAATATTTTATAATCATTACAAAATTATTAACATATCTTATTCATATTCGAAGTCTCAAAAGCTGTTACGGAAAAAACGTATAAGCGACAAATTGACAGGCTTATATTGCTTACACAAAATTCGAATCGAAGTTCGAAATTATGTTTGGAAACGCGTCAAAAGTTTATAAGGTACATCCAATATTCTGAGTCTAGAAGATGGTGCATGGTGATTTGAATCTTTATTACATGCTCAAAATATGAACCTATACAACTATCAACACAAACATTTTTAACCTGGAATTCGTGAAATGGTTTGTGTCTCATTTATTGATAAAATTTTTACACCTTTGATATAGATGTCAATTGTAATATCCCAGTATCAGCCGTTAGTGTTTTCAAAACTGGCAATTTCAACACTTTAAATGTAAAATTTGATAGCAAATATAAAAGAAATACTTAGGGTTTCCAAAATTACCTCACAAATTTCTTGCATGCGGGCCCTTTGTAAGACTGAAGTTGGTTTCAAAGGTGGATCAGGTCGAGTTTCATCGATATACTCGAGAATTGCCATCGACTCAACGATCGTTGCACCATCTAAAGGACAATTTAACTCTATTTATTTTTAAGTGTGTTAAAAACAAATGAAATCAATATAAAATTAAACATCTAAACCATACATTATTTTGTCATCATGTCGAATACAACAATATTCAGAAAATCTCTTTTTATTTATGGTATAGAGAACAAATCCGCGTATTGGTTGTGTTGCCAGGTTTTTACACCGCTTAAGCGGCATTTTTTAAGGGCTTCCAATATCCTCACTCAGTTTGCGAAACATAATACAAGTACCGTTTCACGCTGAGTATTCTGTGAGCCCGAGGTATCATTTCTTACGAGCCGACACAATTAGTGCGTCAGCATAAGCTCCAGCATGGCTCTCCCAAGGGTTCGACAGTCAAGCCCTTCCAGATACTGAATAAATTATAAACCCGATACCTAGAGCTTTATAGTATACTTAAAACCAGAAGCTACGATGCTCTCAAAAAAGGCTCTTTTAAAGGCAAATTTGATGTAAAAGTTAAAATAAATAATTTTAATACCATGTATATAATACCTTATAATAATACTATTTAATCACAGTAAAACCGCATTTATACCTATATTAAGATAAGAGTTGGTAGACAAAACTAATTCTCATACGCACTCATCTACACAGAATAATATTCACATACATTCGCTGCCACTTGGGTCAATACACTGACCTAAATACGTATCAATTTGTTTCGCCTTTCCACTTATTAAAACGTCTCATTGGACGCATCGTTCACTTCGCGATGCTAATTTATAGTGTATTTTATTGGTATTTAGAGAATAGAGTAGGTATATTTTTGTTACTGCGCACAACTTTGTAAGCACTGATACATTCAAGTTTTTTTTATGAAAACGGTGGCAAACGAGCAGGCTCAACTGGGATAAGCGGTCCTCTATGCATGGACAACCCAAGCACTAGCAGAGCGTATGGGTTTTCGGCTCTTTTTTCAGGTTCCCAAGTTGTATAGGTTTGGAGGCAGCAAATACGTTTGCAGGCAGCTGAATGCACAGAGTGATTTTGCACGGAACTTGAAAAACGCTGTTGTAGCATTCTACCATCATTACCAACATCGAGGGGATACGGAAAAACATTGTATTCAGCGATGATGGATGATGAATTTCAGCTGCACATATAAATCAAAAAAGCTCCTCATAACATTACAGAAACTCTCTTAAGAGTTCTATTTTTCTATAGAATAGCGGTTAACGGAGCAGGTGGGTCTCCTATATAGTAAGAAATCACCGCCATCCATGGACAACGGCGCCACAATCCGCGTATTGATTGTGTTGCCGGGTTTTTACGTCACTAAAGCGGCATTTTTAAGGGCCTCACACACTACTAGTACCGATTCACTTTGAGTATTCTGTGAGCCCGTGGTATCACTTCACGAGCCAGCCCCAATTAGTGCATCCATATGCTTCAGCATGGCTCTCCCATGGATGAATGTATATTAAATGTCTATTATACTACCTAAATATTAGAACGTAAATAATATATATCAATATCGTTTGCCAAAATTAATAGGCTGATGTGCTAATTAAGGTCATACGTGAGAACTAAAGTGTACTTGCGATCGTAGAATCGTGGACAAAGTACCTCTGTAAGCGACATCTGCAGTACGTTAACTATAAATTATAATTGCTGACATATTTAGCTATCGAAATACATACATCTAGATGGTTTTAAATATAAAACATATTTGTGAATATATATCTATGTTTTTGTGACAGTCATCTGGTTGGATCCTCTGTTTGATTGAATGATTACCGTGTTCATTGAGTGACGACATTTAGTTGAATGACTAGTGGATAACTCGTCAAGTTGTTGAATGTAACGTACAAGGTCTTGACTGAACGTCATTTATCGTAGTCGTTGAATGAGATATAAGGCCAAAATATGTTTAGGTTTGTTTAGGAATAGTTCAATCCATGCTGTCGAACTATTTTATTACGAAAAGGTCACTTTAAAGTAAAATTAATAAAAAAATATCAACACAGTGCTATCAGCTACAGCTGTACGAGTTGTTTGATGCCAAATTTGTTTTGTGTAATCAAACACAAAAACAGGTATGATTTTATTTTAGATAAAGTTGTGTAAAATAAAATAAATAAAATATTATTTACAACTTAATTACACATGCTTTAGTAATTGTCTAACGAGACTACCTACTTTGCATCATAGCTCTGTCCTGAGCTTACCCCATTTATCAATTTTAGTTGACGTTCAAATTATTGGAAAATAAAAAATATTTCAAAACATCATAAAAGCAACCTGCCTCGTCGGTGAATATGTAAACCATTTTTTATTGAATGTAACCTTTTGCAATACGTGATCATGACAGAAATCTGGAATTGAGGGCTCGTTTTGAATCGCACAAAAATTGGAATATTAGAAGCTTTTATCGTGCGAACGTAACACGCGTGTGAGAATTTTAAATGGATCCGAAATTCACTTTTACCTCAGCGAAATATAATCACGGGGTTACCATTGATGTAAATTCGGTTTAATTTTGTTTTTGATTGTAGACATTCGTTATTAATTTTAATAGGAGGTAATGATTTTGCTATATTATCTGTGCAGATTAAAATGGCGGTAAAATGAAACATTGAAGTAGGTAGATAACCTGCTTCAATGTATCTTGTTTTCGGATATTTTTAAATTAAAACATGGCAAGTTTGCAGATAGTAGAAAAATCTTACAAGTATTAAGTGCTAACATATAATTGTAAGCTTTGTGTTTTTCTTTGTTAAACTCGATCACGTACGTATACCGTAGTAGGTAATAGCTAACAGGTTTCGTTCTAAGGAAGATATTCGGTTCGCCTTAGGGAATATCCCTTTATGGCGTGTCTATTAATATTTTTCCCGACATTGTGCCCACATCACATTTTGAGGGACGTTTTTAATCAAGTCTAAATGAATGTGTATTCAGTTTTATGATTAAACAGGAACAATTTATTTATATTGTCTTGTGTTATTAAATAATATTCAAGCTTCTAAGCTGTGTCGAACATGTCTTCATATTTTTTCATAAATAATTTCTTTACAATCGAGTAATCGGATATACTAAACAAATCTATATTGTAAAATAATTTACTTATAAATTAAAGTGATTGTTAAAGTTATAAAATATTACATAATATTTATAGTTAGGTATAACATAAGTAGAAAAAAAGTTTTTTTCATAAAACTTTTGACTTCTTATTGCATAACAATTCAAAGCTAAGGACATCTTACTTGTTGTAGGGAATATAATTAATTCTTACCGATAACGAGAGCGGGAACTTTCTGCGATGGATTGATAACACGAAATTCGTCTGATAATTGGGTTTTTTCACGCACAATGTCTATTGAGCGTTCTTCGAATGACATTTTCTTTAAATGTAATGCAGCGCGCACTCGCCACGAACAAGATGACAGCCAGAAGCCATACAAAATTGTCTGTGGTAATAAAATACAGAAACTAATGACTATTATTAAAACAGCATGAAATATATGCTGAAGCACTAATTGGACCGGCTCGTCTGAAGTGATACCACGGGCTCGCAGAATAGTCAGCGTGAAATGGTACTTGTACCGTGTTTCGCAGAATGAGTGAGGATATCGGACGCACTTAAAAGTGTCGTTTAAACGGCGTAAAATGCCGGCAACACAACCAATGCGCGGAATGTGGCGCGGTAGTTCATGGGCGGCGGTGTTCTCTTACCGTGTAATATGTGTATTCTATAGTGGACAACGGAGCAGGTGGGTCACATATTATATGGAAAGAGAACACCGCCGCCCATAAACAACCGCGCCATAGTCAGCACATTGGTTGTGTTGCCGGCTTTTTACGTCGCTTACGCCACACTTTTATGGCCTCCAATATCCTTACTCTCTCTGCTTTCACAGTACAAGTACCGTTTCTAGTTGAGTATTGTATGAGTCCGTGGTAACGCTTCTGACGAGCCGGCTCAATTTGTGCGTCAGCATATGCTACAGCATGGCTCTCCCACAGATAAGAAATCCCTCAGAATGAGATGGAATATACGGTTGTCTATTCCATCTCATTCTGCTGACCATGTCATACAAAATTATTTTATGTATTTATTCTTTAAAATTGTGATTTAAATGTTATATTTGACGCGTCTGTATAAACATTAGTTATCTTTTTTATTATATATTTTATTTGGCCTTCTCATTCTGTAACTTTTGTACCATTAACCTATGCTAGCTCTAAGTTTTCATCATTTCAGCCGTGAGACGTCCATGTTTTCCGTAAATACATATTTTAAAAATTAACTAAAAAATTATTGTGTTGTACATATGTTTTCTAATCGTTATTAATCGTCATAGTTAATTGAGTATTCCTAATTAATCAAGTAGAAACCTAAATTAATTAACAAAAATTTAACTTAATGTCATCAAAACTTGAAACATTCATAAAATAATAATAATAATGTCAATAAGGTATTCGTGTATTTCTCGTATAGATGTAAACATAATACGATAAGATACTTATATAATTTGTCACGAAAGAGTAATTTCAAACGCTGTTCGCCTCTTCGCCCTACAAACGCATTCGTTCTCATATAAAAGTTTGTTATATTACAACTTTTTGTTATTAAGTAAGGTTATATTAAATACTTACCGTATTATTCATGTTGACATTGAATACTTGATTTTAAATATACTTCTTTAATAAAATATTTATGGAACTCAACTATAACAAATAAAATACAATTTATGTGTTATTATAACTTAGTTAAAAATGGATAATAGATTGTCAACTATCAAAAACAGGGCTGTTCAGAACGCTAATTGGTTAAATTGGGCACAGATTATACTAAGGTTTGAGAATGAACGCCATTGTACAGATAGATGGCGTTTTTATAAAAAAAATGTCATGCAATGTTTGTTTTTTTTACTTATGACATTTATTTATGAAGTATTAATATTATGTATGAAATAAGAAGACAAATTTTTACATGCCTTTCTTTATTTACATTGTTGTAGTAACATAGTAATGTCTAATTATTTACTTTACCTTTATCTAAGTCAAATACAAGTTTTTACTTAGGAATTTATGTTCCTACATTAAGGAATACAGTTGCTATAAATTCCATGCAGGTAATCTTATTTATATAATAGTAGTTGATATATTTATCTATGACATGTCTTACAACTACGGCGGAATTTTTGAATTTTTTTCCAAGCTTTATAATCCAGGATTTCATACGATTTTAAGTACCAAAATGTCATAAAAATAAAATAACTTATAAAATGAACTTTGATGTTACTAAATATTATGCATATAAATATAAAAATAATATTCAGCTCGAGAAAACAGAAATTTATCATATTTTTTGCCTCGGAATTTTATGCAATTAATTTAAATAAAATTAACTGTTTTTGTTGTATGAAAGTTACCAATTTAAATATACAAATAAATAAATTCTGAAAATATGTATTCCTAAGGCCTACGCATCTACATTGATCAAAATTATTGTACTTTTCAGCTTTGCATGCTTACTTCGTTTACTGATTGGACACATTCTTATAATATTGAGGTCTTATTGGTCTGGGGCTTTATCCCCATCTTAAAGGTGAACCGGGTGGTCGCAGGAAGGTTGCTCGGGTTTCAGCTGTGAGAGTATTATCCCCACCACCGCCGCCATCATCGGGAAGGCCGTAGAAGGCGTAAAGATGCCTTCGATGATGCAATTCATGTCCTCGTTGAAGTCCTTGCAATCTGCTCCATAGAGAAAAGATTCTCTTTTTGACAATCTTTTTATTCTTAGTCGATCTTGATTCTGAAATAGGATGATCCATTTTTATTTTAAGAATTAACATTAATCTAATTCGTCATTACTTTATTTTCAATGAATACATTTTCGACGAAAATACACCTGATAAAATGTTTTAATTTATAGTTACCTACATCAACGTTAAGTTTAATTGCGATCTATTAACGTTGGAGCTCTTATCACACTAAAGACTACGCCTTTGCACGCCATGAACGCCAAAGATTTGGTTTTAGATTCTTATAAAGTATAAATAAAACAACTACTAATTTAAGGTAAATTACTAGGAAAACTGAGTTTTCATTATTTAATTTATCTATAGTGCATTTTTAATAAACTATCGGTTTAAGTAAATTTTGCTGTTTCTTAAATGATGAATACTCACCCGTGTCTATATCTTCGGCGTCCTGCTGTTCATTATTAAACAAAGAATTGATGTCGTCTTGAGGAGTTTTGTTTAATTTATTTTTTATATTTGTCATAAAGTTTATGGGTACTGGCACGGAATAATGGCTCCATTTTGGTGTCATATTTTCAATATTGTCCGTTAAGTACGACAAACGTATTTTAAGTATTAGCAACGGATTGATTGTCACAATTTTCTCGTAATTTTTCAGCGAGTCTTCAATTAGTTTCAACTTTTTAAAATCATCACTTGCAGTATCCTTTTTATACTTTTTTATAATATTGCGATGTACATTTCTTTTATTTTGTTTCCTGTTTGGTAAGTAATCAGTGCGGTATTCGTTCAAGTTATCCAGATTGTTTTCGTTATCATCAGTTAACGGTTTGTTCAATTGTTGTTTAAACATTATTTCCTCAATATTTTCTAGTTTGTCAATGTTATCGTTGTCTTGATCATCGAAGACCTTATCTAATTCAAGCCGAGTCAAAAATGGAAGTTCATTTGCTGAACATAAAGCTATGATGGTTAGTAATAATAGAGGAAGCAGAGATTGATGCATCTGTAACAAAATAAAGAATTATTTTAACTATTTATACTAGACATGCTCATATTTATTTACTTTAAAACATGTTGTCTTTTTTTTGGTAAAAGAGCCATGCAGAAGCATATGGAGACGCACAAATTGAGCCGGCTCGTCCGAAGTGATACCACGTGCTCACAAAATACTCAACGTAAAACGGTACTTGTAAGTTTTTTTGCTTAGTGTTTTTAAAAATGCCGTTTAAGTGGCGTAAAAAGTAGGTAACACAACCAATGTGTGGACTGTGGCGCGGTTGTCCATTGGCTGCGGTGTTCTCTTAACTCCGTTGTCAAAAAATTGTTTTCACTG
>DWCF01007520.1:0-10569 GCA_018230265.1 Delias oraia
AGCGGGTGGGCGTCTTTGGGGGAGGCCTATGTCCAGCAGTGGACTTGAATGGGCTGATGATGATGATGATGATGAAAGTACATATAAGTTTTATATAAAGCGCCAATAGCGAGCATCACCCATAACAAAAGGCGGATATTGTTAACAATTAAAGATTAGTTCTTCAACCCTTAACATAGAAAGCCGGTCAAATATTTAAGCTTTAAAATCACAAATGTAAGCATCCAAATCATGACGTAGTCAAATAAATTAAAAAATATTCGATATCTTATGATTTTTTTAAATTTGCGAACGTCGTTTTAAATGTTGCATCAAATTTTATTTGACTATGAAATTTTAATAACCTATGATATTTCCTTTTATAATGAATACTAAGTATGATTTTTGGTTAAAAAGGAAATAATAATAATAAAAAATGCGTTGAGCAAAGTCGCGTAAGTTTTCACTACGTTAAAACTATATATCAAATAGAATTTTCTACATGACCCCTATATACATTGCTTATTCTAGAAAAATAATTTAATCAACTATTATACATAGGCTATACATACTTATACAATGGAATATAATTATACTTATTTTACACACTACTAAATAGTAATACTATCTCAAATTGTATCACTGGCTTACCGGCTTAACTTATGTTATCATTATGCACAGTACGTTAAAAATGTCATTTAATATATTATCTGTGTTACTCATATGTATATGAAATGCCCCATTCTCTTCTTTAGTAACAGAACATTGTCTTCTCTCAAACTACTTTGAGTGTCTTATGTCTTTAACAAACTGGAAGTGGTCACAGAAGATTTTGGAAGAAGACAAGGCTTCTAAAAGGTTGCATAAACATTGAGGAGTTCAAACTTATGAATAACACGGTGTCTTTATTAACACAAAAAAGAAACTTTCTCAGGTTTTTAGTACATATATTAAATGGAATGCTTTGAAATTTATTCACATTAAAAAAATTTAACAAAATCTTTGGTTAAGTAATTTTAATTGAAAACATAGTTTGACGATTCTAATCGAATTATAACTATACTTAGAGGATTTGACCGCTATGCCGGATCAGTATTATTCGATAAAAAAGTTAAAACATAAATGTATTTTATTACCTTTCAAATGCCATCATGTCAATTAGAGCCAATATACATTTGTTAAACAATATTTAGATAAAAATATTCCAAAATTACACAACGTGTTCAACAATTTAATACTTAACAAAAATAACTGCTTAGAAGATTTTTAACCTACAAAGACCAGTGTTACGGGATCATACACTTTCTTCGTCAAACTCAAAACTCAAACTCAAAAAGCATTTACTTAAATAGGTCGCATAAAGGCTACTTTAGCAATTCAATTTATATGAAACAGTGAAGCTATCCTTGGTTTGGAAAATATACCTCTATGAGAAGAACCAACAATCAATGTTGGCTTAATGACGAATCTCATAACACCGTCCAATGTGGTATGGACCCTTAACAGTACCGGCATAGTGTTGACGTGTCCTTATAGTGTTAGATACTATACTCTGTGCAGGTAACTATTGTTTTAATCTACTATACAATTATTTTGGGGTAGGAACCATTTTAAAATCTGTCTCAACATTCACCTTGTTACATACGTAATAATTTTACTGCAATTATGGATTGCTATCACAAAACAAACATCGAATTCCATACTTGGATTTGGAAATTATACGTGCCTACTTAAAAGTAGAGTTGCCAGTATAAATTAGTAGAAAATAATTATTGCAAAATTTTAGAATACATAGCGACTTCGGTGAGCATGATCATATTTTTCTTGTTACTTCGAATCAGCTACGTATAACAACAATTTCATACACATTGTCTAAATCTTAGAGACATTCGATTCTGGCAACCCTCTTTACAATTTACAATTCATGTAATAAATTTCAACAAAAAAAATTACAAGGGATGTCTCGGCGAAGGGCTGTGTTCCGGTCTCGCGGGAGGCGGGTAGGGGCAATATCGTAAGGGTGGAGTTGGCTTTTGCAGCCACAGATCTGGCGGCAGGTTCAAGGGTTGTGGCCACGGCCAAGGTCTTCCGCCGAGTGCCAGTAGTTGCAAGGCCGGCGGTGTACGGGCCCAGGCTGCTCGCTTCTCGGCCTCTTCATCGCCAGACCCGGCACCGGCGTACAGCCGCAATGGAGAACGTAGCAACTGCTGCTCCATTAACATAAGCTCCATAGGATCTCTGAAATGAGAGAAAATCTGGTTAATGAAGTAAATCCTATTAAATTAAAAAACATAAATCTACTATCCATAAATTAATTTATTGCACGTGAGAGAACCATGATGGAGCATTTGCTAATGCATTATTTGGCCGAATTCGTATGGAGTAATACCATAGGATACCAGAATGACAGTACTTGTTATGTGTCTCGCTGCTTTAGCGCAAATCTATGACTTAAAAGCGGCGTAAAAAGCCGACAACACAACCAAAGCGCGGTTGCAGCGTGGTTGTGCAAAGGCAGCGGTGATCCATTACAATAACAACTTGCCTCGTTAGACTGTAGTAAATAGTACTTATAAAGACTTTCGTTGTTATACCGCTAAATTATAACGTTTAGAGTTATGCAAAAAGCCGGCAACATAACCAAAGCACTCGGCTATTCATAGGTGGCGGTGATCTCTTATAATGAGAAGATCCATCAGTCACTAAATAACCATCCACTAAATAATGAAAAAAATAAATAATAAGTCTTACAAAACTTCAGTTTAATAGCGATTTAAGAAGTATAAGGTTCGCGTTACGTTATTCCAACCCAAGCCCGTTACGGAGGTTGTTTCGTCGTTAACATTTTCCCAAAATGTACGCATAACACAAGAATAGTGGAGCCGTATAACGCAATTCAAGACGAGTCGCGGAACACGTGGCCGTCGGTGGCCGCGTTCCGCGAATCGCATTTTATTAGCTATGGGCTGCTGAAAGCTAAAACACATCGCATTCTAAGAATCTATCTCGTTAATTAGTCCTAAAATCACTGAAATAGTCCTTGACTCTTCCTTTTCCTATGCGCTTTCTAGAAAATGCATCACACTTTCACGTTAAACGTTCATTTATGAACATATTCTACAGGAATTAAGGAATTTCCGTATAATATACATATTATATACATATCAAGTAGAATATATTCTACAATTCTACAATTTGTATATTACAATTTTATATGTTCAATACAAATTACTTAAGATTCTTTTTTAGGTCAAAATATAACAGAAAATATATTAGGTTTTAAGAGCTAAATAAATAATGAGTTAATGGAAATACATAAAGTACCTATTAAAAATATGTTTATATCTTTTTGTAAATATTTTTTATGCTATAGCGGACAATGCAGTACTTGGGTCTCTTTTACAATAAGAAAACACCGCCGCCCATGGATAACCGCGCCATATTTCGCGTTTTGGTGGCGTTGTCAAATTTTTACACCGCTTAAGCAGTATAATTTCAAGAGCCTCCGATATCCTCATTTACTCGGTGAATAACAGTACAAGTACCATTTCACGCTGAGCATTCTATGAGCCCAAGGTATCACTTCGTACGAGCCAGTCCAATTAGTGCGTCAGTATGTACTTCAGCATGGCTCTCGCACGGGTGAACACGTACAAGTCAATAATTGTATATGCTAAGAAGGTAATGGCAGTTTCTTGAATTTAGATTATTGTTTATTTTAGATTATTGTTAAAAAAAAATAATATTCCTTATATTAGACTCGTTTGCTTTAATGCCCTCTTAACGTAAAAGAAGAAAGTCTCAGTGTGTGGCGCATGTCTATGATCGTGAGAAAAGTTTAAGTGCATCTTCGTGTCGATTGTTTCGCCGAAGTATGTTTACGATTGCTACAGTTAACGAGGCGCTTCTACCGCTCCTTAACCGCACTGCATGATCCCTTTATCGGTTCTTGGAGGCGAGCCCGCCGTCCACTTTCACACTCGCCAGCTATTTTCAGTTAACGAATTATTAACATTACAGTGCCAATGGCAATCGGCTAGTCGTAGAGAAATGCGAATTCCTGTGTCTAATCTTCCTTTGTATTCTACAGTCATAGATCGCAAAACAAACTATTTTCGAGAACGTTAAATTTCAATAAAATTAACAATTTCAAACCTACCCATTCTTATTCTTTTTTATTATTTTTATATTTTTTCATTATTTTACTTTTCATTATTTTTACCATAATTATTTTTATTCTTTGGTTGTGTTGCTTGCTTTTTACACCGCTTAAACGGTGTATCTAAGCTCCCGACCAACTCAGTTCCACTTAGCGAAACTCAATACAACTACTATTTCATGCTAGTATTCTGGGAGCACGTGGTTACTCCGAGCCAATTAGTACATCAGCATGGCCCAACCACTATTAAGCCCGTTCAAAGACCAAAAACAATTTAAATATGAAAATATTGATACTTAAATTCTATTCGTGGATCGCATCCGATACCCAACAATTCACAGCTGCACAAGAACACCGCGAGACTTAAAATATTGCAATCAATCAACTTCATTTCAATTTATTCGAATGTTCTTGTAAAGAAAATTAAATAAACTCCATGTCATATATGTATATCAAGCATACAAATAACATTTTTTTAAATTCTATAGCGGATAACGGAGCAGGTGAATCTTCTATATGATAAGAGAACACCGCCGCTCATGAACGACTGCGCCACAATCTGTGCATTGGTTGTGGTGTCAGCAATGTACGCTACTTAAGCAGCACTTTTAAGGGCCTCCGATACCCTCACTCAATCTGCAAAACACAGTACAAGTACCGTTTCACGCCGAGTATTCTGTGATTAATTGTGTAATTTTGAAGGACAAGGGAACTATTATTAGTTATAACGTTTTGAATTATAAGTGTGACGGTATGAGATGAGTCGGATCCGTTTAAAATTGGCATGACAAGGTGCCGTGTCGAATTTAATCTATCACCGGGCCGCGGGCGCCGTATTAACAGGTAGGCTATAGGTGCAGCAATTCACTAATACAAAAACATAATAGACAGTATTAATGCGCCTTCATGGATGTTTCATATAATATTTAATGGCCATGACGAAGAATGATATTGCATGCATTATAAATAACTGATACAACGCATTAGTATGTTCCCGTATGAAAATGGTCTCTGTAGTGGCTATTTCAGTGTTTAATGTTAATTACGCTTTTTTATGGAAATGGAGGCAAATGAGCAGGAGGCTCACCTTGTATTAGCGGATTGTATTAGCTTGTATTGCAGAGCCGCGGATGCATTACCGGCATTTGAGGAATAGGAACGCTCTTTGTATATTGGAGGTGCTGATCTTTTGATCTGTTATCATAGAGTAGACCCGTCTGCTCCGTTACCGTATCAAAAACCGTGCAATGGTAAAAAAAACCATTTTAAAAGTTTGTTTCATACAAATCTTTTTTGTTTATAGTTTATTATATTCAAAGAATACAACTCTATTATTTCTTTAGAAAACTTACTTAGCAACACACGCAGAACAAGGGACTAACGCAGTATTTTTTTTCAAGCGAGGTTATAAAAAAATTAAAAGGAGGTCATCAATTCGACCTGTATTCTGAAAGAGCTAATCTTGTCGGTATGAAAAATTGTATCCCATATTCGGGTGCTATGAGGGCGATAATGGTGTATTTATTATGATTTCACTATCAGTCGTAATGACCGACACAAGCCGACACTCGCCGACAAATTACAGGGCGGCTCCACTGAGGCTCCGAGATGGAGCTATCGAAACCTCGATTCGCATCGATTTGCAATAATTGATAATGTTTTGACATTTACGCAAATTGCGAAGGAATAGCTTCTTGAAAAATGGAAAAATATTACTTTCAAATATTGTTTTTATGTATATTTTGCGTCTTTGCGTGCATTAATGCTGAATAAATAATGGTTTGGGTACCAACCAATATACAATCCATAGAAGTCGAATGACTTAGATATTAGGCTATAAGGTAAATCCATGTAAAAGATGCAACAAATTATATATCCCGTGATCCTTTAAGTGTAATTTGTGGAAAATGCCTTAAAAGTTCTAATTCTATTATGTTAAAAATAATAAGAAACTCTCCGTTTGTTGAGAGATCTATACCAAAGAATATCTTAAAAAGTATCTACTTATTTACATTGACAAATTTATAAGCCATTTATAAATATAGTATTTTTTATATAAAAAATATTTATAATAATATATAAATATAGTTTGTGATTTAGAAAATTGCAAGTACCTACTATATAATGTAGCTTATATTCATTCTCAACGTTTGGTTTATGACAATTATTGAGCTTCATTTATCATTAACGTGCCTACTTAATTTTCATAACGACCATTTTGAAAAATCCAGTTACGTACGTACAAAAGTTCGTGTACATGTTAATTTGTATTAGAATTTTCTTAATGAAGACTATATTCTAATACTAAATTAATTTAAGAAAAAAATAACAAACTTTGAAATTATAAAGATTTTGAATAAGGAAAAAACATGTGAAATCGTTTTATCGTATCTTGCTTACTTGAATAAAAAACAAAATACTCTAAACTTTTATTTAAAATTACAAAATCTAGCTTAAATCTACCGTAATATACTTAATAATATAAATAAACCAAAAAAATACGATAAATATTGGAAAAAATAGATTTAAAAAATTTTAATTACTAAAAAAGTAAACATTGATTTGAAATATGTGAATTATGTTCTTTTTTATACCACTTAGCATCCTCAATTGTCTAAACTGTCAGATCAAGTCAGTTTAAATGACACAAGAAAAAGTGGCAATTTACTATGAGATAAGATCGGTCCATTGAACTGAAATAACTCACTCGCACGGTAGCAAGTACCAGCCAACGATCGACGAATATAATTATACTACTTTCTAATAGACCTCTTGAAGTATGTGTGAATGAACTATACGAATGTATGAAACGTTTATCGATATTTCTTATAAGTCTATACACTTACCATTAAGTGTAATAAAATAATAAAATTAAGTGTAATTAATAAAATCGCTTATGGCTTAGCAGTTTAAAGTTGTCGAAAAATTACAAGAAACTGTAGATCGTGTAAAGATTACTGATTAGCTTATAATTTATGTTAATATCGTCTTATTTCAGTTGATTTACCCGTACAAAATAATTCAAAAACGTGACTTCTCTTAAAAGTATTGTCGTTGCAATAATTTTAGTTTGATTTTATTATGTAGTTTTTTGAACTCTAATTTAAACTTAGAATTTTATCATTGTATTCCAGTATGTCCTATTTTTGATGGTATATCAGGAAACGGTTCAAGTTTCTGCTTTTTTACTCACTACAACGAAAGACAAAATTAAATATCTATCTTAAAACGAAATTTAATTTTCAGTTTTAACTTTTACATAGCACAAATAATGTGTAATTAGTGTTTGTACGTATATATGGGAATTAAAAGAAATGAAATCCAGCTCTGCACCGCATGTTGTGCGGCATACAGTGTTGCCCCTTTTCAACATTTTGTATGGTATATCGAACACCGGAGCTCATGGACAACCGTGCTAAAGTTCGCGCATTGGTTGTATTGCCGGACTTTTACCGATATTCGATATAACTTATGATTGTATTTTTTTATTGTTTTGGAGCAGGTAAGAGGGTTTTTACGTAATAACACCACCGCAGCTACAGAGTTGACGGTATTAAAGCGCTTACCAACCTACTTACAAACTACCTATACATTTACATACCTACATTCCTACCTACTTACCTACTAGCGCAATTTCTGCCTCGGTGCCATTAATACGTAAGTAGCAGTAAGAGAAACAAATTTAAAACAAAACATTTATAATATATGCGGCATTATCTTTTTGTACGTCAATAGTGTAGAACAGAACTAAGTGTTTGTTTTTATAGCTACCAAACTCGTATAAAATGGTAGCAACGGTCGAACGCGGTAGCGAGATGAAGGAGGGCCAGTAATTGTGTCGATAGCATCTCGGATTAGCCGTCAGTCAGCCGAGTGCTGAACTATCAACGCGGACGTTGTATCAATTAATTGAAATCGGTAGCCGTGCACCGACATTGGATCATTAAAAGGCTCACTTACACAACCGACCGCTTCATCTTTACCGTGACTCGCTTGCTTCCTAAATCATTCGCTTTAAAAGTTATAAATCATTTTCTGTATCGACTGTTTATTTTTAGGCTGTGAAACGTGATTCAATAATAGTCGGAGCCTATTTATCTATTATTGATGTCTATTTTGAGGTTATATTACAATTCGAGATCAATGCTAGTCTATTATACTCTATAGAATGAGTAAGCCTTAAAATGGGGGAAATTATACATCGAAAACTAACTAATAAATCTATTTAAGTGTACAACTTTAGGATGGTATTTTCTTTAATCTATATCGGGTAGCAGGTGGGTCTCCTATATGGTAAGAGAATACCGCCACCCGTGAACAACCGCACACGGTCTGCGTCTTGGTTGTTTTGCTGACTTTTTACGTCACTTAAGCGGCACTTCTAAAGGCCACTGATATCCTCACTCTGTGAAACACACTACAAGTACTGTTTCACGGTTCAATTATAATTATACGGACCGGGATTCGAACCCGATACCTCTCGCTTCTTGATACAATTTTAAAACCATTAAGCTACAAAGTTTTTTGACACTTAACACACGTCATTCCGTATTTTATTAGGTACTTAAGCGTTTTATGGATAGATCTATATCAAAATCATGCTATTGATTTCAACCCTAATCAAGTCCTATTCCAAATCGATCATCGAATAGGTTCAATAACGTTTTTACACTACCAAATCCCTTAAGTGATTGTCACTTCTCATCCTAAATTTGATAAAGTATAAGCAATATGAAAACTCCTTTAACAATTATTCAAATATTGTATTCTTTGGTTATAGGTTCTATCTCCCTTTGAACTTTGTTTATATTTGCATGATTCTCTGTTGTTATCTATGTAAAATATTCTAGTGATACTCGCAAAATTGTGATCGCTTGTTACAGAAGTCAAAAAATAAGTATTCATTATTATCCAATATTTCATTATTGTGACAGTTATTCATATCAGGAAGACATAATTTTCATAGTTGTGAAATGTTGGGGTAAAATTATCAAGTTGGTGAGTACGGCGTGTTTCGTGTTCACAGCGCTGGAGTGGAACCGGTCGGACGATGGGCAGTTAATAGAAATGCGCTTTAATTTGTCGTTTAGGGTATAATGAGCCGCGAGCCCTGTGATTACGCGCGCCGCCGCCGACGGCCACGCTTGCTGTTGACGTGGGCTGTTTCCACACAGGCCTCGCTATGTGCAACCTACCATACGTTCTCGAATTTATGAGCGGCGACGTCATATTTCATTTAACATCACTACTTACTAATATATTAATACTTTTGAGAGCCTCATAGCTAAGTTCTTTAATAGGTCTACCATGAAGCGAGATCGGGTTCGAATCCTGGTCCGGACAATTATAACTTATATTTAATTTATAATTTATTTGGTCTCTTAAGCTCACAGAATAGTCAACGTGATACGGTACTTGTACTGTGTTTCTCTGAATGAGGATATCAGAGGGCCTTAAAAATGCCGCTTATGTGGCGCAAAAAGCCGGCAATACAACCAATGCTCGTCTGCGGCGCGTTTCTCCATGGGCTGCGGTGTTCTCTTACTATATAGTAGACCCATCTGCTCCGTTGTCCGCTATGTTATAAAAAACTACTATTCTATTCTATGAGCTCTTCTTTTCTTTTTGTGCGCTTGTTCTATTTGCCTCAGCTTGAATTTAGCAAATAGAATGTTAGTTCCCTACATATCTGTCACTAAGTACTACTGTTGCTTAGCTAAACTGTTGACATTATGCTCAAATTATCGAAAAGATACAGTTATTAACTACAATGTTTAAAATATGATATATCAACGGAGTTCCGCTCTAATCTAATACTCTATGAGTTCAATAGTAAATGTTATTAATTAGATATATTAAATATACTTTATAATATGATTAAAAAATAAAAATTAGAATTAACTCTGGATATTGTAGAAGTTAGAACATTTTTGAATAGACGTATGTTTCGAATGAATGTCGAGTTCCAATCGTAGGCGAACACATGGGAACGCCCGCAGTGGCTGCCTCAGGCGAATTCTCGCCTCGCACCGGACGGCACAACTTAAGCATAATGAGTTGAAATCAAAATTACTCGAAACAATTTCGAATTCAGCTCACATTAAAAGTGCAAATATCGTTTAATCATTGTCGCATTACGCTTGTCTGCACTTTTACAGAGCCAATAGGTTTTATATAAAACGTGGCGAGATTAACTTATTCTTGTAAACCTTTAATTTATGTAATATGTTATGAATTTATAAACAGTTCAGTTATAATTACAACATTTTATTTTCTATTTTTTTTTGAAATGACTAACGCTCTCGGCTAAAGGCATTCACAGCTTTCTCGCGGACTTTTGGGGCGAGCCGTAGGGTCGCCGAGAATTTGGTTTGTGCCGCGACTAGGACAAGGGCGTCTCTTGCGAGACACGACTTCGGCTTGAGTCTTTG
>DWCF01007521.1:0-10566 GCA_018230265.1 Delias oraia
TTTCTTGGTATTGTGACAAGCTCAATGTCATTAGCTGGGTAGGCTAGAGAATCTCCTTCCCCCATCATTCTGTCACAAACATCTTCATAATCTGGTGGTTCAATCATGTCTGATAGTGATATCTGAAATTGAAGTGTATTAAAAAAAAATGTTATTGAAGAGTTGTTCATATTTTACTTTTGTTTGTATAAGGGTTGTTTAAATAGCAACGTTAATAAGATATGAGCTTGTTAATAAAGGTTGTGACATATAAAGCTTATGGGTACGCAATAAAGATAAGCAGTTCATCAGACTATGGTAATCATAAATCAATGTAATACTATATTAATTAACAAACTCACAGAAGATGAACACCCAGAGAGCGTCCCAGCCTTTGACTGACTAGCATAGATCTTTCGAGCATCCCCAACATTCCTATAAATAGGTAAAAATCAATCCACCGCTTGTTAATAAGCCAAGTTCATGCATCGATAAATAGTTACACCCATACAAGGATTATGAAGTCATTTACCCGGAAGAATTCTGATATTTACGTCCTAGAGTCATCTAAAACAGGATCAAGAGGGGATCGTTACTATATAATAATTATTTTCAATCAATTCTAATATTTTGTCGTTATAATTAGATTACATTCACTTCCAACAATTTGAAACAACAATAATATTTTTTAAATTTGTTTGACGTAGGTAATAAAGGCACAGGATACAATAGTTATAATATTTATGACGTTTAAAATTTTAATTTTGAAGCTTATTTTGAAATGATGACATTTCGATAGTCTGTATGTATTATTATTTTATCGCTATTTTAAGATACTCCGAATTCAACATTTTGTATGTTCTTATTTCTTACGAAACGTTTAACAAATACGTGCGTTTCCATGTGATTAAACTTATACATTTTTGAAGTCGTGGCTGAAAGGACATTGTTAATCTCGCTTTAATTGGATAAAATGGCTTCATCGACACGAGACCAGACACGTTTCAGCTTTTGTGACAAAATTCAAAACATTTCGTTTGTTTGAATATTTTGCAAGAACAATAAAATGTCTTTAGAAAGTGCGTCATAATAATAAAACCAAAGGCTTAATATATATTTTAGGTAGTATATTCCGTAGAAAACCCTATGTAGTAGTTAAGTGTTTATTTAGAAATCAATTAAACAATAAAATGGTTGTGATAAGTATGTCACTAAATAAATTTTTAAGTACCATAGAATTGTGAAGGTTATATCTATTTCTTTAATATGTAGGCAGAACAAGTGAAACTTTATTTATCACGCAGGTAAATAAAATGAAATTTCAGAGTCCTGTTATCTTATTCAAAAGTTTTGAGTAGAAATTAAATAAATGCCGATTGTCGGTAACGAATCTCTATATACATAATAGATATATAAAAGAAGTACATGTTAGACAGAAATTGTATAATTTTATCTTCTCTTTCAAAGGTTATTAACACTCCTCTTTGATTCTTAGATTTTCTGGTATAGGTTTTTTATGTTATAGCGGACAACGGAGCAGGTGGGTCTCCTAGTGAACAACGCCGCCTTTGGATAACCGTGTGAGCCGGCTTGTGTTGCCGGCTTGTTATGCCACTTAAGCGGTAACTTTAAGGGCTTTCGTTATCTTCACTTACTTAGCAAAACACAGTAGTATCAACGTTTCAAGTACACTTACCTACCTTTTCATGCTGAGTATCTTTTGAACCCGTGGTATCACTTCGGAGGATCCAGCCCAATTGTTCGTCAGCATATGCTTCTTTTTTTTTTAGAAAAGACAAACGGTGTCGGCATGAAGCCTTCACAGCTTCTCGCGGACTTTTGGGGCGAGCCACAGGCTCGCTGAGAATTTGGTTTGTGTCACGACTAGCATAAGGACGTCTCCTGCGAGACACTTACCTCGGCTTGGGCCGTCGCAGGAACGTTGGCCGCCTGAGCGACCGATCGGAAACTCACCGGAGTGGGTTTTGCGACATATATCGGTCCTCGCTTCCGTTTCCGGTGGGGGCGGTTTTTAACGCGGTCTCTACACAGAACCCTACCATCTGATTTCATTTTATCCTCTATGGCGGCTAACAGCTTTTTGTTTGCTTGGGTGATTCGATCATCCGGGTCGTGTAATGCATAAAGCAACCTCCGGTGAGCCAATCGCCTTAGTCTATCGGGGTGGAAGGATATGCTTCAGCATGGCTCTCCCACGGGTGCGACAGTATTAAGATACTCGTCCCCATCCACTGTCAAGTCCTGCCAGAGACCGAATAAATTATAAATCAAATTACAATTCTTCATACCAGGATTCGAACCTCTAGCTTCATGTTACACTTTTAAAACCATTAAGCTACGAGGCTCTGAAAATGTATGTTCTTATTGCATATAGTAATTGCATCGCATTTTTTAATCCGCGAATACTGAAAGCGCGAATAAGAAGCTTTTCCTGTTTTATTTTTACTTAGCACCTACTATACAAATTACGAAGTCAGTATGTAAGTATTTCGACCCGCCCGGCCTGGAGCTAACTACCCCCAGTGTAATTTACGTGTTGGTGGTGAACACACGCCTTCGTAATAGAAACACAATATTTTATTTACTAAAATAGGCGATTAGCTTTTAACTGTACAGTAAATATATTTTGTATTAACAAAAAGATGCTGCTTTAATCGGAAATGTTAGAAGAAATTTATCAGTGTATTGTTTTTTATTTTCTTTTTGTTTAACCATCACTTCATACATTAGCAGAACCTAACAGGTGTCAACACAAACTCTTAACATGATTTTGTACAATGTGAGTATTTTATTATGTACAGAAATTGGAGTTTTTAAAGATGTTTTAACTTACAACTGTCACCGCTATACCTTTTTGTATAAAAAAGATCATCAAACACAGAATGTTTCATGATATTATAATGTAATATATATTTATGGTAATAGCCATTTAATTGTTTAGTTAGAGCTTAACAAATAGTTGTATTTTCAGTCACGTTAATTTTATCATAATCAATGTAGATAGGATTTGTATTTTGAAGTTTTCTTACCCTTACTAATTATTGCATTATATTATTTTAACAGCGTTGGTTGAGGTATATGTAGTAGTAGCTCTGATGTTAGAAAATTTTGAATAATATTTATAAACGTTCAGCAGAAACGGTCTTAATACGCATTAAAGATATTGAGTTATAAATACTTTATTTTTAGATATAGAATTGGTAGTTTGTGTCAGGTCAAATTCAACTTAAATATATTATAGCGTATATTTATTATAGCGTATAAATCTTCGTATGGGATTTTGGGGTGGGTAATTGGGAACTGTTTGGTAAAAAAAAATCCACATTATAAAACGATATCTTAGGTCAAACATTTGAGATTTTCAGTGTGGCTTAAAGCTTATTTTAATTATTAAAATGAGTTGTTTTCTAAGATTTATTGAAATAACCAACCTCCTTGACTGACACTGGCTGCTATTTCTATAATTTAAAATGGCATAATTACGGTTTATTGGTTCTATTCTATGTAGCATAGTTATTATTTTTAGAAAACTCTTATTTCTGCAACTTATTTTTTTTAATTCTATAGCGGACATGGAGCTGGTGTGACTCCTATATGGTAAAAGAACACCACCGCCCGTCAGATTACAAGTGCTAACTCCGAGAAATCAAGGTTAAATGCCGTAACCTTTATTGATGATTTAAGACAAAGCCGATTTGTGACGTCATAATATTCAGGCATTTACAGCTATTGCTCTGCATGTTGAAGTGAAAATAGTAGACAGATTTGATTTACAAGTTACACATTATGAGATAGCATTATACAACTTTATTATATAAGTATCACAGAATACTCAACGTGAAAGGGTACTTGTACTGTGTTTCTCAGAGTAAGTCAGGATATCGGAGGATCTTAAAGGTGCCGCTTAAGCTACGTCAAAAGGCGGCAACACAAACCATGCGGGGAGTGTGGGGGCGGTTGTTAATGGGCGGCGGTGTTCTTTTATCATATAGGAGCTGCTCTGTTATTCGCTATAGAATACAAAAAAGTTTCTGCATTAAAAAAATCAACTGGAAAAAATAATACTATAATTGCACAAGTTATACTTATATTTTACAATATTTTATGATTTAAAATTGTTTCAAGAGTACGCTTGAAAATAATGGCATTTGCAAAAAAGACGTTAACTCAAATGGATAAATATTTTCAAAGTAGTTCGGATTTTAATAGTTTCTTAAGTAGTAAAGTACACATTTCAAGCAGATAAAGTATTAAAATACAATTTCTTTTCTCTTGAAAATAAAATTTACTTTGTTCTATGCCTATGTAAAGAACCTATTTGCTGATCATTATATGAACGATTTTATAAAAGTTTATTTTGTATGATATACGATGACGTACCTAATTATAGCTTACTATAGTATAATATTTTTGAACACAAATTTTCTTAGCTAAACAAATTAAATTATTTTAATAAGTTTATTAAATGGGTAGAATCGATTTTTTATACAATCCTTTTACCTATATTTATTAGCTATTAAAGAACAAAAATAGATTCTCATAAGTAACCATTGCTTGGACCATATCGCCAGTGAAGGACGAGAGTAATAAGGAAAAAGTAGGCGCTATTTTTAAAAGCATAGAGTTGGGAATACAAAGTTGCTACGAGATGAGGTATGAGGGAGGCTGTGCGGTGATGGCGCGCGCAGCCTTTGGACAGATAGAGGTGGGTGTGAAATATCGATATAAATTTTATATATTTATAATAAATCTGTAGAGAGGTCAATTCTATACATGATATATTCAATCTGTATATTTATTATAGAAACAAAAACAAATCGACGGATTTTAACAAAACTTGGTACACTTTTTTTATGCCTAGGCAGGTTCTATACAACCAATAGTAGCAGAGCAGTGAAGGAAAATTCATAATTGGACCCGGTAGGTTGCGTACCGGGAAGAACGGAGTCTGCCAGGACAACTAGTTAATAATAAAAAAGTTATTTGGTGTTTATTAGTGACTGTAATAACACTTAATATTGCCCTATAATTTAGTGCTTAAGGGTTAAAAAGGTTTTTTTCTGATATTATTGAAAAAAAATTATTTCTTTTATATCATTTCTTTAAAGACATAAAAATGACCATGTTACTTAAATCACCAAATAAAATATTTTTCTATGATTATGGATGTATAAGTTATAATTGCGTTTGTCGTGTTCAATAAATTAATTTGTCATAAAATGATTCAGAATAGATAAACATCTCAGCGGTATACCGTATAAATAGTTGTCAATATATTATATCAAATATATCGATATCCTGGTACGGCACTATTTTGTCGTCAGCATTCAGTAAACCTCCAAATGCTTGACAAGACCAGTCATATAGCGTTCAAAAAAACAAAAATGGATACTAAATAAAAAAATTGTCGTGTATGTGTCAGTCATGGGTGTGGATACCGTGCCTCCACAAAGAGTAAGTACATGAGTTGTTATTTTTAATTCATTTCAAACACCATTGACGTCTGCTTATTACCTGTGCGGCAATTATAAATACGCTTTCTCAAATGTTTCCCATGTTTACAGTATGTCTGCACAGTTAAATATGTTATCGTGCGACACTTTAAACTCGAAATTACATTGCAGTTTTATATATAGATTTGGGATGAATTAGATTGACGTTTTACGTGATTATTACGTTTGGCTTATCAAAAAGGAATTACTAATGTCACTACTTTTGAAAGGTCACATTCAACCTTTTTATTTTATTTTGTATGAACCCGACATTTTTATTTTAATATAGTTATTTATTGCATTGTATATTTTTAATTATGAGTTCATATAATTATTAGTATTTTCTAAAATAGATGTCTGTACAGACGCAGGCAATAAAGCTTGAATAATTAAATTCTCAAATAAATTAATCTAATTTAAAAAGATGACGCAACTTTGATGTTTTAAAAATAAAATTTAAGAAAAAATTAAAAGCGCGTAATCTCTATGGCGCGGTCTTCGTTACGATATTTGCTACAGCATGTCGTAGCGGGTCTACGATTTCCAATAGTAAAACAAAACTAAGATATTGAATTAAAATGTAACCCGAAGAGTTCAAAATATTCTTAATACTAAAGCCTTAAGGCTTAATATAGTCTTGATGTATAATTATATAATATTCTACTTTAATACCGGGAATTAAAATTTCGATGATTTTTTTTGTACTTTTACTACTGAAATAAACAAAATAACACAATTTACGTTACAAAATAGCAATTTTTATTTAAATAAGTAACATATATGATGAATTTAACTATAATTTGTAATTAAGCTAAGTAACTTTTAGCTATGGGAGAGCTGAAGCTTATATTGACGCATTCATTGGGTCGGGCGATACCAAAGGCTCATAAAATACCAGTGTGAAATATTAAGTACTTGTACTGTTTCGTAGACGGTGGAGCACTACAATTCCTTCATGGCGTAAGCGGCGTAAAGAGGTGGCAACATAACAATAGCCGGTACATAATTGCTTTTTGGCACTTAACCAGTTTACCCCGCTGTTGACTATATAAAAACTCTATCACAGCCAAAATCAATTATGCTTTTTTGATGATATGGTGGATAAAGAAGCATGTGGTTCTCTATATGGTAAGAGAACAACGACGCCCATTACCAACCTTACCAGGTTTCATACATTGGTTGTATTGCCGGCTTTTTACAACGCTTAAGCGGTATAATTTCAAGTGCCTCCAATATTCTCACTCACATAGCGAAACACAGTGCAAGTATCGTTTCACGTTGAGTAGTTTGTGAGCCCGTGGTATTGCTTCGGTCGAGCCGGCTCAATTAGTGCGTGATGATAAAGTGACGTATAAATTTTTGTTTATAAATAAATAATTGTGTTGTATATAAAAAAAGTTTTATTAGTTGATAATATTATAATGGTTTTGTGAGGTTTTAACATTTCAAAGCTAATGAGACGAGCGCTGCCCTTTAAAGGGTACATTTCAATCGAAAAGGTCAAAGGATAAACGAAATCAGAATTATCTATTTGAAAATAATTATCTTAATTGAAATATATTGTGTGAGTGTAAAAATTTAAAAGTGTTCTGATGAAAAAATAACATATCACATGAACCTGGCTTTTTGGGTGGCACTTTGGATATTTATTATTATTAACAAAATAAAATTCATATAATCCATAATCAAAAATAAATATATGGCACTTTTACACGAGTCTGGATTATATTTATTTAGTTATTTACTATTCATATATAATTTTAGATTTACGAGTTTATATTAGGATCTATAATAAGAACATACCAATTTTACTTAATTTTTTAATGGTTAACCGGACAACGTAGCAGGTAGGTTACCTATATGGTAAGGAGAACACCATCGTCCATGGATAACCACTCCACAGTCCGCGCATTTGTCGTGCTTCCAGATTTTTACGCCACTTAAGCAGCATTTTTAAGGGACTCCAATATCACTCACTCAATAATACACAGTAGAAGCACCGTGTCAAGTACAACTATGGATTCACGCTGAGTATTCTGTGAGCCCGTCCGACTTCGGTAGAACCGAATTATCAAAAAACGATTGCGAATCACGTATTCTCGTAGATAAAATGGTTTCCTTTCATTTTGGCATGAAAGCGTTTATAAAACTTACCCTAATTCTCTGTAAAACCATTAAATAACCTACAATTTCAACTATTTTTGGCGAAACTAATGTTCTATAAATCCATCTAGAGCGCTTTCAGAAGAATTAATGGAAGTGAATTTACGACTTCAGAGGTGCGATTGTTTGTCGTTTTAGTTTTATGAACTATAGTGATAAAAGTAATATAGTATGAGTTTGATTTTGTGTAATTTAGATAAGAAAAGTTAAAACAATTCAAACACAATATTCTGTTCCAAATTGTAGCCTTTTTCTATGATTGATACCGACTTATGGTGCCATGCTCTGTTTCAAATAGCTTTAGGTTGCGAAAATTATACCAGTACGATTTTAATAAATTGAACCTACACATATTTTATTAAATATAAGCAAGTAAAATTGCATTAAAGGTAATATGTATTTTCAAAATAATAAAGGGTATTATTAAATTTATTTTTTTTGCAATTACCGCGCATAAAGTAATTTATGTACAGAAGCTATTATTAAGGTAGCGTCTGGCGAAATTCCTAAAAGACTTTTAAGTCGATTGACGTGCACGCTACCATTATTTGGATGTTTCAAAAGTTTCGCGATCATCGATAAATATTAATTGACTTTAACTATGGATACTTTGTAACTACAAAGTATCCATCTCAAAGGAGCAATTTCATAATAAAGTTATTTTACAGTTACAGATAGAAGCTGGTTCTGGCGAAGGTCCGGGCCCGCTAAGCAACAACAATTCAGAAGGCGCAGTCGCAAGTCCACCTCGAGATGACAACCACAATGCACAGTTACCCTCTCCAAGGGCTACGCCGCTTACTCCTTCAGGTAAGCGATTACACTTATTATCTAACAGATAAATCTATCTATGCTGAGAGTCCCGTAGCTAGGTGGTTTAAGAATAAAACCATAGGATAAAAATAAAATTATAATATATTACCCCACACCTAACCACCGGTAACCGGATAACATTCTTGTTTAAAACTAATCAATCAATATTTTCAACAATTTGCTGCATGCACTCAAATGTTAGAATATTGTATAATTCATTTAGTAGCTACTCCCAATAATTCAGCCATAGCTTATATAATAAACTGCATGCCAGAAATGGCTTTAATAAAAATAGTTGAAACGATGTCTAGCCAACAATATATTAAAAAATAATTTTAGAATAAGAATGTAATGAAATAAGTAGGTAAAATGAAATTATTGTCGAGGCAATTAGTTATAATTTTAATATTCTAATAAGACTCTATACCACATAACCATCTTTTTCAATAACCCCAATGTTAAACATGACCATCAATAAATAAGATAAGAGGAAAATTTTAAAGATTCATCATATAGGCTCTGCTCCGTTGTCATAAAAAATTAATGATTACACACACATTCCTCGTTTTTATTAATTTCAATATTATTGTGAAAAATTTCAGTATACTAAAATAAGAGAGAAGTGAAATGAAAATTTCATTGACAGCGTGGATCCAGGTCACGACCAGAATTGTAATGTAAATAATTTATCACGTCGCTCTCGATGTGCTGATTGATTGTTTTTCTCGTTTCCGGGCGTTTTTTTAAATATTTCAGCTTGTCCGCCATTTCACGAACTTGGAACTAAATAGCATATATACAAGTATGCTATGTTCAACATTGCCTTTACCTGGGCTTTTCACTACTTTTTTAAATGATGCATTTTAGCAATAAGAATAGGGTAATTTTATAGATTCATTTTTTTATGGTATAGTGGACAACGGAGCAGGTGGGTCTCCAATACGGCAAGATAACACTGCCGCCCATGGATAAACGCGCCACAGTCCTCGCATTGGTTATTTTGCTGGCTTTCGACGCAGCTCAAGTGGCATTTTAAGTCTCCCTAATATCCTCACTCACTCAACTAAACACAATAGAATCATCATTTCAAGTACAACTACCATTTCACGCTGAATATTCTATGAGCCCATGGTATCGCTTCGGACGAGCCGATTTTTTTGTCGATTTTTTTAAAATAGACTAATCATTAGGTAATGTTATTCATTAAAACTTGTATTTTAGGCATAGAGTTTCTTGTCAAGCGTTACCAGTTAACATTAACTTGCCATAATGGGTACTGAGCTCTAGATGGTACGAACGTTATTAGCAAGGCTAGAAAGTGAATTAATTTTAGCATAATGCATTTTGACTATTTTTTTAACTATCATTCTATATTTTAGATTATTTCTAATGAAAAATAATTTAATTCATCATTCCCAAACTTAAACGGGTCGCCTAAATTGAAATAAAAAGCATAAAAATATTGACGTACAATGATACAAATTAACTTTATAATAAATATCGCCGACTCTTTTCCATCATATGCTAGAGATGATGCATCTAGATTGTGACCTTACACTTGTCAATAAGTAGGTATGTATGCATTTCCAATGCTTCTTTTAATGAAATAAACGCGATGAAAGAATTATGTAACGATGGTAAGTCATTACGGAATCACTTTATTACTACTTAAGCAATGCTTTTTATTGAAATTAATCTTAAATAGTGAAATATAAGCTACAGCATCATTTTACTGTAATATAATTTACGAGATGTTTTTGTTAAATATCAAAAATAAATTAAAAATATCCTTTTTACGCGGGAAAATTTAAAGAATTTTAATACTTCAATCAGTCTGAATGATCTTGGCCACTAAACTGAAAACCTAGTACCGCATCACTTGACCATCGATGGTGAAGTTCAGAGGCGAGGGCACAGATTATGCCAGTTATCGCGAAGTCTCATATGTATGTAGGTCAACATCACTTAATTGGACCATGAACAATAGAGCACGCGGATTGAGAGCGTGTTTATTTTTTAGTATAAGCTTTATATTCTGTCTGTAAAGAAAAATTTGAAAATACTTCATTTTATTTATTGTATATACTGAATTTTTTAC
>DWCF01007522.1:0-10562 GCA_018230265.1 Delias oraia
TTAATATAACAAAGCACGCGTCGAGCCCGTACATATTTGGCGGGTTATTGGTGCCGACATCAGTCTAAAGATATTATTTTACTGTGGCGAGGTTGTTCATGGGTGGCGGTGTTCTCTGAACATATAGGAGACCCACCTGCTGCACCGTTTTCCGCTATAAAATAAAATCGCCACTGCGTTAGACTTGTGTAACATTTTTATTATATCTCGCCAAGTTTATACGATATCATTATTAATTACAGCCTATGTGTTATTCTGATATATTATAAGCTATATTATTTTGGTTTCCTTAAAACCCATTTAGTAGTTTTTGCGTGTAAACGTAACAGACATTAATTCTTACAAACTTTCGCGTTTATTATATTAGTATAATTAATATCTCTAAAAATAAATAAAGTTAAGTTCATACATAAAGCAAGAACGTTTTCGTGTTTAGGACGGGTGGGCGGCGACACAAGAGACGGTGACACCGGCAGACACTCCTGAGAAACAACAGCCAGTGGCAAAACGACCTCGAACCAATACCTATGAAATTGCATTGAACATCGATCCGCCAGGTAAGCTATTGCGATATATTTTTATTTTGTATCCGCATGGTTTTTGTGGTTTAAGTTCGTACTCGTCGTATTCAGAGTAAGGGCTTAGGATTGTTTTGTTGTTGTCTGTGTAAAGAGCCTAGCCGCTACCAAGATTTTATATAGAAAGCCTTCTCTGGTCGGTTGGTGAGGGCCTTAGTCGTGTGATTGGCTTTGGATCTTCTCATTCAATTTTTATGTTCAAGCAATGCGCTTGTAATGTAACATTTGGTATTGGTGGACTAAACTTTTTCATTTATTATATTTGTTGTGTATGGGGGGCGCTGAAAATCGGCGTTTGGTCACTTGTGGGGTGGCATACAGCTAAGCACGAAACCCCTCTTAAAACTTACCTTCATAATTTTTGTATATTCTTATTTTATAAATATGCATTGGTGCTAATTTAAAAGAACATTTTTTACTATTAATAATCATTTCAGAGCAACCAATGGCTTACGGAGGCAAAAACAAACAAGCTGCAGGAAGCAAGAAGGTGGCTGGTAGACCTAGGAAATAATCATTAATATTAAAATCAATTAAATTTATTATATGGTTTCGTTTCGTTTTATTTCAAAATAGGAGGAATTGTCTATCATTTGCTTAATATGTAATGCAAAAACAATAAATTTAGTTGTGAAATATGCAGTACTAAAATAAATACAAAATTAGGAGAAAAACATTTATTTTGCAAAAAGAAATACCTCTGTAATAAAATTCTTATTAGAGTAGACAATAAGTACTTATAATTCTGTATATAAATAAATCTCACTTAAAACAAAATAATACATTCGTATTCGAGGGTAAAATAAAACCTAACGTGATAATCACAGCGAGCATCTGCGCCGTCTGTATAAATACAATTATCTATATATTTACATTGCATCATCTAGTCCCTACGCATCTAAGTCTTCTTCGCGCTGGCTCGAGAAGTAGCTCACTAAGCCGCCAAAAACGCTCCCCTCGTCCCTGGGAACGTTCCCGTCTACCCGGAGCGCATTCGGTATCTCTTGTGGGGCGTGCCTTTCCTCGGGTTGCGGACTATTATCCCTAGGTATATCGCTTGGTTGCTCTACTTTAATATTGTTTAGTTTAATCACTACATCGTTATTTACATTTTCTTCCAGTTTTGGAATAACTGGCTTAGTTTCTGGGGGGGACTGAGGGGATTCTTCATTTAGCGGAGATTCGGCCTCGTTATGCTCCTCGTTCGGTTTTGGAGAAGATTTTCTTATAAGCACGGAGTCTCGCATTTGCAGTTTACTGACGTCACCGTATTGCGCATAAGACGCTGGGCCTTGGTTGCTATGATCAGGCCCAGTCGGTCGCATGGGCATTCCATACGGAGCTCGTAATTGAGGCCGCATAAAGGAATAGTGAGGAGGTATATCATGGCCCATCAGCCGCTCTGGACCACCCGGTCTTGTATCAGGGTGAGGTCGAGACATATCACGAATTATATTTCGATCATGATATCCATGCAATTCGGATAACTTATCAGTCCCCGGTGGTCGTAGCATTTCGTGCAAAGGACGCTCTGTTGCGAAAGGTCTAATAACATCATGCATGCTACGATCTGGGGCAGGTTGCCGTATCATATCATGCGAGGAATTGTCTGGTCCGGGTGGTCGCAACATATCATGCATAGGCCTCTCTAGTACTGGAGATCGATCAGGTCCTTGGTGTCGAATTCTATCATGCATTGACCCTTCCAATGCTGCGGGTCTTATCATGTCATGCATAGGGCGATCGGATCCTTGTGGTCGAGCCATTTCATGATATCTCATATCGTGGGGCATATTCCTCTCAGGAGCGGTGGGTCGAGGAAGACATTGTAGCTGTGATTGCGTAACAGGGAACCTATTTTCCACCATTGGATGAGGTGCGAGTCTTTCGATAGGCGGCCGCAACATTTCATGCATAATGGGTCGAATAGGTGCTCTAATCATATCGTGTAGAATGGAGCCTTCTGAAGAGGGCGGCCTATTGGCCTCGTGCATGATGGGCCTGTCATGGCGCATTATAAATTTTTCAGGTCCAGCTGCTCTGAGCATTTCATGGAGCCCTCTATTAAGTGGGTGCGGTGCTTCATGGGACATAGGTCTTTCCGGCCTTAAAGCTTCAAAAGGCATCCTCTCGAGACCCGGAAGTGGACTTCTCGAAGAGGAGGCCCTTGAATCGGCGTGAAGGTACGGTGGTACGCTGCCCATCCGTTGCAATGGATTGTGATGTAGGCGAGCTTGCAAAGCTTCAGCTGGTGAAACAGGAGGAGCGTAAGGACCATAAGGGCCATATTGAGGCGCGTATGGGCCCAACGGGCGGGCTTTGTTCTCTGTATGTTTGATTCGGTTGCGAGGGAGATCAGGGGATGCCGGTTGCTGCGAAGGTGACCCTGGAGGCGATTGATACTCGGGCTCGGTTTTTACTTCCGCTTTTATCTTGACAGGGAAATTATCGGGTGTTGGAGAATTCTGTCTGTTGGGCGAAGCATTAACTTCGCTTGGAGGACGGACTAATATCGGTGGGTTGCCGGGCATAGGTGGCCGGATCGCAGAGTGAAGACCCGGAGAGGGCCCGTGGGGGGATGAGGCAGGATGTACGTTAGGGGCGTTGTGAGCGAGCGGAGAGGATGGTGGAAGCCCCTGTATGTGCCCGGTTGGTAAGTGGGGGGCGTGGGGAGACTGCGGCAAGGGACCATGTGGTGATTGAGACATTGTTCCATGCGGTGACTGGGACATGGGTCCGTGCGGTGAGGAAGCAGGGCCGTGCATCCCAGTTTGATAAGTGCTGGATCCTTGAGAGTCGGGCCTGGACGGGCGTAAAGGGTAGGAGGTAGAGTGAGGTCCCGGAGGTCGATAAGCGGGAGGTCGGTGAAGTGGTTGAAGGGATCCATGAGTGGAGGAAACAGGAGGACCGTGTGGCGGAGTAGGGAGTGGCCCTTGCGAGGAAGGTGGGCCGTGAGGAGAGGAAGGTGGCCCGTGTTGAGGCATGCTCCCAGGTGGTCCACTCCGCGGATAGTAATATTGCGGGTACGGAGGCCGGCCCTGAGGGCCGAGACCCGGGTGCAGCTGGTAAATCATGCCTTGACCTCGTGGAGCATACCCTGAACCACCCGGTGGATACATCATTTGTCCCCTGTAATGTAACATTCTTGTATTATCAAATGATTCAAGTCGGCATTATGTGACTGACAAGAAGCAGCTGGAGTGCAACGCTCTGTGCAAATACTATATTAGTGAACACTTACCGGTAGTGATGATTAAGCACGTGCGGCATTCGTGTGATAATGCTGGGTTCTTCTGAAACCGGCGCAAAAGGTTGAGGCGATCCTGCTACCGACAGCGTGCCTACATAAATGACAAGCAATATTTTATTGGATTTTCTAACAATTAGAATGAGGTTCTGGCCCTTATGTGGAGTTCTATTTTTAAAAAACAAAATTAAACCAATCTTCAAAATAACGGAAACAAAAATGTTAGTTTTTCACTAGATAGAATATATGGCGATAGTTCACATGTTCAATTTTTAATATTACCTTCTCTCATAACATGGTGGTGATCCGGCCTCATCACCATTCGATCTTCTCCGCCCACGATACCACGTAACTCGGGACGGACCTGTAAATACAAATGGAAACATTCTATTGATTAAATTATATTGTAAATGAAACAGAATCAAAGAGGATTTAATTATACTATTTACATTTTTTGTTATTATATGGTATATACATGTGTTTTTTTATATAGTATGGCGGACAACGGAACAGGTGGGTCTCCTATATTGTAAGAGAACACCGTAAATTGACTTGCAAATATTCAATCTATATATTATGTCATAATCTAGTCCATTGCAATAAATACTAATGCTTTTTGAGTTTGAGTTTTGATATAAAAGCTCGAATTCCCTACATTATATACAATCGTCCTACATGACATTGACCTGTTAAACCAAAAACGTGGACTTAAGTCTACTAGTAATTTAAGCACTTGGACGCCGGAACATATTTTTCTGAAAAATGTTGTATCATTGTTTAACTGTTTTCCAAAATATTAACCTGCAACCGAGGTTGTTGGTGATGTTGATACCGCTCCGGGAAATTAGGTGGTCTACTGCCGGGGAATTCTGGCCTGGACCCTGGATAATCCGGCCTTGAACCCGGATAATCTGATCTCGATCCCGGGTAATCAGGGCGACCGCTTGGAACATCGGGGCGACCCATGTACTCTCCCGGAGGTCGAATTAACCCACTCTCCCTCTTTTGCCGGCGACTCTCTTGTAATGCGAGCTTCGCTTGTTTTTTCTCTTCTCGTTCTTTCGCTTTTGTTTCCTTCAATTTCTCTTTCTCTTCTTTTTTCTGTAAGCGTTCCATTCTTCGCGCTTCTTTTTCTGCCTGCTTTGCTTCACGCTCTTGACGTTTCTTCTCGCGTTCCACCTGAACGTATAATAAAGTGATTAATAGTTACAATACATATGTTTATAATTTTCTAAAACGAGTTTTATCTATTTAAAACTTACTTGATTGGGGGTCAGTGCTAAGTTTTCCGTCCTTAGATCTGTGAAATATTTGAAATATTATTAACGGAAATCATTAGTTATAATGGCATTCGCGATAAATCCTGTTGGTTAACCATTTCACAAAAATATAAATTTATCCCATCGTACCACATACATCTATAACTACAATTTTATTATTGTGACAAAACTGTAAATATATTGACCAGTTAGTCTTTAAAAAAAATAATTAAAGTATCCTTTGTATATTACACTACTACAGTACACTATTATTACTTTTAATTACAATTAGATTTTATATTTTTTAGACAAATAGGTATGTTCATTTTTTGTTGTGTTCCTTTCATTGTCTGTTATCTTTAATGATAAAAAAGGTACGTTTAATCTCAATATTATACCTTTAATCTTGACTCCAATAAGTTTTGCGAGGGCATCGTCAGAGGGCGGATCGGAACCGCCACCACGAGAACCGCGACCGCGACCACGACCACCCCTATATACCCACAAACACCCACATACATTAATTAATAATACAATCGTTTAGTAGGGACAGCGTTATAAAATAATAGGATCCATATTTATATATTAAAATTCAAAGTTATATGAGGCTTAAAATGTATAATATAATATATATATTATATACATTTTAATCTTCATATAACTTTGAATAAACATATAATTTTTAATAAAGAGTATTTAATGAAGGTGTAAACTTTGCAATATTACCAGTTGACATATTTATTAGAAATAAAATTAAGACTAATTACCGGCTTCCTCTTCCACCGCGGCTGCCACGACCCCGAGTAGGTTTTGTAGCATTCGCCTGTGCCTCTGAAATCACAAAAATTCTCTTTCGCCTTATGCTGCTGAGGGTAAAATAGAAAAGAGAAAATATATTGATACCTTCCATATCTGATTGGAAATAAAACATTACAATCAATTTTATTAAACCAATCTATATTTTAAAAATATTATATAGTTAAATAGAGATTTGAATTTAAATTATAATAGAGAAGACACGATATTTAATAAGAAAAACATCACAGATAGTAAATGGGATAACTGATTTTCTGTGCGAAATAAATTTGAAAAAGACAGATGCTATTGAGATATTCACCCAGATGCGCTTGTAGCGCTTCTGTCTTGGCTTTTGTGACGTCATCGGGTAACTTTTCCAAAGGGACTACAGCCTCCTTGCTGATCAGCTCAGAGAGAGTCTTCCTCTTTTCCTCCTCGTTGGGTGAAGTTTCTTGCTGCCTGCTCAGTGATTCGTCTGAACTCAGCTCTGAATCTTCCAACTTGAATTCGTCTGAGCTGTCCGGCATATGTTTGCCGCTCGATTTGTGCATCTCCTGAAATGTTAACTATCTCTTTTGAACCAAGTCCATAAATACAGATTGATATTTTAAACACAGGCACCAAGTCACGAAGAAATGAAATGAAATATTTTTATTCAACATAAATACAAAAATACAGCTCATTGAACGTCAAAATCAGTCTACCAGCGATTCCAAGATAAGCCCATTTAGAAGAACCGGCGAAATATACTCAGTGGACGTGATTTTTGGTTCCGAGAGATAAAATAAAAAAATATAACAAAAACACCTCTGACAATGCCTGGTATGAACACCTTATTCCCAAGGCGATATAATTTACAAAATCAGAAAAAGACTTTTCACACATATGTCCCTTAGTTTGTTTTTAATTATTTACAGAAATATTTTAAACGTCTTCTGGGATCTCATCGTAAAAGCCTATTGCAAAAACCTCTAAAAGATTTACTTACGTTGCTAAGTCTAATCATTATTAAAACCAGTCTATGATTATTTCGTACCTTCTGATCATGAATGTTGCTTTTGTTGAGTCATTTATTTTTTTTTGAATACACATTATGAAGAAAACAAATAAAAACAAAAACTATTATTTATATATATTACTCACATCCTCAGACTCAGTATTTGGCATTTCCGTGTAGTTAATCTTTTTCTGCCTAGTCCGATGCTTCGGTGACCAATCGTTTGGCTCATCGCTAAGTCCGCCGTATGTAACCCGTGCGCGTATAACGTTTCCAGCTGCATCATACTGCGTTAAACCACTTTTACGTGACCGCTTCGATTTATCGCGCTTCATAGATTTCTTTAGCTTTCTATAAGGAAATATACCTCTGTTAAGCATGGCCGAACATTTATTTAATGTAATATTAGATTAAAAAGTCGGAAAAAAAACACTGTTTGGGGAAATCACAGAATATCCATCACCTAAATTCAATATATTAGTAGTATATTTTTTATGTTTCACTATTTTCTTTTATTCTATAGCGGACAACAGAGCAGGTGGGTCTCCTATAATCTATATGGTAAGAGAACACCACTGCCCATGAACAACCGCGCCACAGTCCGCGCATAGTAAGCTGTATTGCCGTCTTTTTACGCCGCTTAAGCAGCACTTTTTAGGGCCTCCGATATCCTCACTCACTCTGTGAAACACCGTACAAGTACCGTTTCACGCTGAGTATTCTGTGAACCCGTGGTATCACTTCAGACGAGCTGGCACAATCAGAAAGAAAGAGCGTACACCTTCCTTAAAGGCCGGCAACGCACCCTCGACGCTGAAAGGGCTGGGGGTGGCCACGGGCGGAAGACTGCTTGCCCTAGGTGAGCCTCCTGCTCAGTTGCCACTAGTGGTGTAAAAAAAATCAGTGCCTCCGCATATGCTTCAGCATAGCTCCATTCAGAATGCAATGCTTTAGAACGTCACGTTCTAAAGTCACGGTCACGTTACGTATTAATCTTAGGATGATTATATTACAGTTGAGTGGGCATGCGTAACCATTAAAATGTATATTAAATACTTTGTACTGTGCTCCTTTTCGCCTCCCGATTCGCTGCTACTTTCTTCGAACACACCTTTTTTCTTCTTCTTTACTTCGGGTGATTCTTGTATTCTTTTCACTTCTGAAATATAATAAAAATTTTGAAATAGAAGATTAACTACTGTACACATGCTACTCCTTTAGCCTTTAAGCGTTAGCCGCGAGATGTCTTGCTGCATATAATTTAGCTATAATATGATTTGTATGCATAAAAATGTTCGATACCTAACTTAGCTGTGAGTGAAACAAAAGTAGACCTATCTAAACTATAATTTAATGTTGTTGTACTATTTTCTTTTACCTCTATGCTCATCTGAAGGTGTTTCGCTGGAACTGCCCCGAGATGATATCTCAGAGGAAGAAGACTCTAAACTGAAAACAGAGAATAATATTTAAAACAAATATTATATTATAATTTAAGCTTCAAACATTAGAGATAAATACCCCGTGTCTTTGAAATCTTCGTCAGTTTCATCGTCGTCTTCTGATGGGACATCAAGGGAGTTCAGCTTCCGCGCCTTGCGACGTTGCTTTCGAGCCGCTTTCTTTGTTTCTACGGGTTTTCCCTGTAATGTTTATAACGTATATTTAATAAAACTATAAATTAGAGCCCCAAATGAGCAAGAATTAATATGAGCCAGAAGACGTTGGATGCAGGTCGCCTCCGACAGTTATGCATGGAGATCCAAAGGAGAGGCCTACGCCCAACAGTAAACGGCTGAAATGATGATAAGTAAGAATCTAATAAGAACTTCGAAATAAGGCGAAAGTTTATAAATATAGATTGATGTTTGTTACTCATTCACGCAAAAACTACTGAACGGATTTTAATGGAACTTAGCAATTCAAATAAGCATTTATTCAAATGGACCCATAGAGGTCACTCTTGCAAGATGATTCAGCTACAATTATTACTAAGTATGAATTATTAGTAAAGCTAGCATTGGTTCGGAAGATCTACCTCTACGAGAATAACCAACAAGAAACTCATAAAGTTTAATTTTTTTTAAATCGCCAAATTTACAAGTTAATTTATTTATCAGCTATTGGCTAGGTTAAAAGATACCAGTTGGCACTTGAGTAGAAGTTTTCATGCATCTTTGTCTACTATGTACTGCTTAACATACATAGGCTATGATTTGTAATGATATTATGTAAAAAATCTAATAAAAAATGGGACATAAGTCGGACGCGGTAGGTGGCGTACTGGCCAGGACGGCATCTTGCCGAGTCCATTACTTATATTTTACTTGAATTAGAGAATCATTGCTTAAAATGCGGTTCGATACCCGTACATAAAGTGAAGAAGTGTTGAAGTTTTTTTTAAAATGGCTGTCTGCTGCCGCCTATACTTCCTTAACAGCTTCCTTAAAAGGTCTCCTGCGAGACTCGAATCTCAGCTTGAGCCATCGCGGAATCGTAGGCCGGCTGAGCATAATTCAGTCCTCGCATACCGTTTCCGGCGGTGGCGGTTGTAAGCACAGTTCGTACAGATCCTTATCATCTAAGTTTGTGTTATTTTCCTCTTGGGAAGCTAGATAGCTTGTTTGCTCTTATGATTTGAAGTCAGAATGTGTGTGGCTACTTGTGGTAAATATGCTTACTTGTACTATAGCCTCTCGCTCAGCTTTCATTTTTTCTTCCTCAGCAGCTTCAATGATGGTGGAGATATCTTTCCCTCGACCCTGGTTACCAGCACTCGTTGTCGGCTCTACATACTCTTCCTGTAATCATTAATGTATTTTTATCTATAACAAATGATGTATTTGGAATACTATTTCGTTTGGTTAACCAAGCTTTGTCGTGTTTATGCTAATTTTCGGCGAGAAGCATTTTGTTATATTATTTATGCCATATCATTATATTTTCGATTTGCTTGTCACTGTTATGTGCACAGAATACTCAGCGTGAAATGGTAATTGTACTTTAAACAGCGCTTCGCTGATTCAGTGAGTGTGTCGGAGGCCTTTGAAAATGCCGCTTAAGTGGCATAAAAAGCCGACAACACAACTAATGCGCGGACTGTGGCGCGATTGTCAATTGGCGGCGGTGTTCTCCTACCCTACAGGAGACCCACCTGCTGCGTTGTCCGCTATAAAATAAAAAAGTAATATTCATGTTACTCAACTTTCTGATCCGGCCAGACGACTTTCCGCGGAATATATTGTTTATCTTGATTTTAACGAGTTATTCCATCTTCTCGAGGGAGGCCTATGTCCAGCAGTGGACTTGAATAGGCTGATGATGATGATGATTCCATCTTCTTTATTATACTTAGTTACCTTGATAGCTGAAGAGATCAAGCGATCGTACTCTCTGGAGCGGTACGAGACCGGAAGTTGTTTGCGTGCGCGCAGCCGATAGACGGCGCCCGATGATGATGAAGATGACCAACTTTCACTGCCTTCTGAAAAGCGCGTAAATGCCACATATTTAACCAATGGTATATAAATACAATCATCATCAGCCTATTCTAGTCCACGGCTGGACATAGGCCTCCCCCAAAGACGCCCACCTGTTGCGATCTTAAGCGATCTGGATCCAGCGGTTGCCCGCGACCTTCGTGAGATCGTCTTTCCATCGCGTGGCGGGACGTCCCACTCTGC
>DWCF01007523.1:0-10560 GCA_018230265.1 Delias oraia
TGGCCGCCTGGGCGGCCGGCCGGAAGCTCACCGGAGTGCGCTTCACGACCAGTATCGGTCCTCGCCCCCGCTTCCGGCGTGGGCGGTTTTTACCGCGGTCCCTACACAGAACCCTACCATCTGAATTTTGACTTTTCCTCTGTGATCTTTAAGGGCTGTACAGTGGCCGGACGAGTGCCACAACTTTCTCTCTCCAATGGGAGAGCCATACTGAAATATTATACACTAAATGAGCCGGTGCGTCTGGAATTATATCACGGAATTATGATTCCGACTTTTGTCTTCCGTCTTTGTGCTGAATTCTATAGAATATCAGATATCAGTGCTGATATTCCATAGAATATCAGCACAAAATAGGACTTTTATTAAGTTTCACTTGGATGATGAACTAATTTTTACTGCTAAAACTACGTATAAAGCTAGATACAAAATGGAAGCGTAGATTGGGGCGTAGTTGTTCAAGGGTTTTTACATTATATAACATAAAAACTTGTTGTTAATTTGAAGGATATGCTGGTGCACTTGAGCCGCCTCATCCGAAGAGATACCAGAGGCTCATAGAATACTCAGCGTGAAACGGTACTAGTATTGTGTTTCGCAGAGTGAATGAGGATATCGGCCTTTAAAAAGTGCCGCTTATGAGGCGTAAAAAGCCGGCAACACAACTAATGTGCTAATTGTGGCGCGGTTGTTCATGGGCGGCGCTGTTCTTTTACCATATAGGAGACCCACCAGCTCCGTTCTCCACTATAGAAAAAGAAAATTATAAAAAATTTTCATTAGATCACTCCTATTTCTCTGTATTTTCAAATCGATTTTACATTTGCAAATTAATGCAATTTATTATAATTGGTCTATTTAAATAAACACAAAGAAAAGCCACTCTGAATGTAATGCTAGCATATGTAGTAGTTTTCCTTCGGTTTTAAGTATCTGTGTCATCGCTGACATCTGTCACTGTTAGGTCTATTGCAATAAATGTCATTAAAGTCTCATACTTATGTTACATATGTCCTTATTGCTTTACTGCTGTAAAGTTGTAAATTAATTAATGTAAATACATTCTCTTACTTTATAATTAATAATCTTTGTCATTTATTCATACCGAAACTACACCTTACACCACCAGCCTTACACCGTGTAACTTGCCATGATTATGCATCAGTGACTAAATAAGAAACATTAAATTTGACAGCTGCCGCCAAGACGAAATGGCCGCCACAAATTATTAATTTTGACCTATATGAAAGACTATATATAAATTTCATATTATTCTTTGTATATTTAATATGATTTTATATAAATATACCTTAGTGTGGCGTAAAAGATGAAATTAAATACATTATGACACAAAGGATATCCCAACAATAACAGTAAAACAAACATAATGAATAGTTGACGAGGCATTACTCGGGTGATGGGATGTGACGGGAAACGGAAGCGGGACAGAGGTGCGTTAGTGTTGTACTCGTTTCGATATCATATCGATTTTAAAACTACTTTTAGCTACTCTTCTTAACCATCACTTGTTGTTCACTCATATCGTTTTAAATGGATCATAGCATTTTTCACAATCCAAGATTTTTAAACTCAAAATATGTAAACATGATTGTCATATAAATCTCAAAATACACTTAGCAAATATAACATAATGCAAAATACCTTTATTGAATTTAAAACATTTTATACATTTTTTTATTATTTAATTAACAACGTTGCAGACGGTCTATTGATAGTAATTATCACCACCGCCAATTACCGCATTGCCAACTTGTTGTGTTGCCGATTTTTTACGCCACTTAAATATTTAGTGGACTTTCAGTTTTTTCAGTTAATCGGTGAAACAGTACAAGTACTATTCTCGCTGGTATTGTGCGAGCCCATAGTATCACTGGATATACTTCAGTATGTCTCTCCCATGAGAGAGACTGTGTCAAGTTATTCCTCCAACAATCCATGGATCACATACAATTATTAAATACATTCACACTAGCAATAGAACCCCGTACGGCTTCACGTTAGTCTACAAAACCGTTTGACCACTTATAAGCTCTTGTTGTTCAATGTTTTTTGAAAAATTTAACTGACTATAATTCATCATATTTATCCACAAGAGTAGGTATTTATTTATTTCGCGACAAATATTATCGTAAGGGTCTGCTGCGCATCACTCATTGTAAAGTATTTAGTGAGTGAGGTAGCACCGCACCGATGCGGAAATCAAACAATCTAAACCATTTCTCTCTCTTACTAATTATATAATAAGTTACTGTTATTTTATTTACATTATACGAACATACAAATGTTACTTCATTATTAATAAATATATTTTTTTATACAAAATCTTGAATATTTTCAAACGAGTATTAAACTATAACACTTGATTTAAAATATTCCCTAACGTCTCTCTACTTTTAAAGTAATATCTCAACTTACCCAGCAGAGATTAAATAATTTATATTCTATTATTTAACATTACATTAATAGCGCCATTCGTCTCGTAGATAAAATGTAATTTATCTCGTACTTTTATATCTCTCACCTCTACGTTAAAAGTAAGTTTAGTTTTCTTACAGTTTTTATAATATCATTTAACAATTTTAAACCTTAGAACTAATATTTTATAAAAATCTATGCTTAATTTGTTATATTTAATGTGTTCTGTATAAGATACTTTTTTTAATATATATAGGTTCACAGATTATTATTACTATTCAGATAGAGTCTGTTGTATTGTTACGTATTGTACAGATACAAAATAAAATTTAAAAGAATAAAATATGTGTATGTAATATATGTGTTGTTTATGTTCTCTACAACCCAAAAAAACAACAACTTTTATAAAATATAATAATAGGCATAAAAAAATATGATTATCATCTCCGAATTGTTCTTTACAACTAATAAAATCGTATGTAAAGGAATTTGTTGAAAACCCCATAAAGTGTCGGCCATGTTGGAATCGTAAACATGTCTTAGGTTAAGCCGTTTAGGATTTGGCCCGGGGTGCTTCGCCCTCTACAATCTATGACTATTATTTTGAGTTTACCCTTTAAATGGATCTATTGTAACTTATTGTTGCTAGTGCAGGGCCGAATGGAATGGTCCACTTTTGATAAAATCTCTTTAAGAACAACTTTTTGAATTACAAAGGATTAAAAAGGATCATTGTGCTCAACTTAGCACATTCTTTATAATATAAATGATCATTTTAAATTTATTCTTATGGGTAAGAAATTGAATTTAGCAACAAAACATAAAGATAAATAAACTGACTCCTTAGAAAACTATGTAAAGTACCAACGAGATGAAACTAATCAGAATAAGTCCTATAGTGTATCTCTTTCCTGATTTATTCCGTATACAAGCTGAATGGTGCTACTTGAATAACAATAGCGGTTATATTCTCATGATACAATTGCAACTATGATGCTTTAGCTTTAAAAAAATTAGAGAAGTCAGAAACACGTTTAACAATTTGACACATTAACGCTAAAATATTATAAGAATTTTTCGGAAAGCTTACTTCACCAAATGATCATGTTACAATGAATTTCTCTAAATATACTAATGTATATTCAATTAATATTGACAGTAAAAAAAATTAATGGTACAGCGAATGGTAAGATAACAACACCGCCCATGGCCAACTGCTCCACGGTCCGCACATTGCATGAGTTTTTTACACCACTGCTGGCTTGCTGGCTTTTTAAACCACTTAAGCAGCATTTTTAAGGGCCTCCGATATACTAACTCAGTGAAACATAGCAGAAGCACCGTTTCAGGTACCCACCTAACTACTCTTTCCTTCAAAAGCAATAAATTACATTCGATGATAATATAAAAACTGTTATATCTTTCTGAATACATCTTGTTTTAATTTTTTGCGTGATATATAAACTCTATAATCTATACTATTACTCTGTACGTTTAATATTTACTATACTTTTTCAATCTGTGTTTCTTTATGTTACCTTGATTGAGAAACATATTTCAGCAACAATATAAACAACGGAATAGGAATGTGTAAGTTTAATTATATGGTTGAACAACCAGGTTTTAACAAGTTTAAGGTAGCTACAAACTTGCTACGCAAGAGCTGCGAGCTACGCACCTTCTAAGAATTACAAGTGAGCAACTCAACGAGGAAAATAACTTAGTAAAGGGTTTATTATAGAAAATTACATTATATGGACATAATGTTTTAATATTGTTAAGCATTTTTTTTCTCTTTACACATTATGTTTTAAGTTTAAAGTATCTACGCCACTTTAAGTCTGTTTTTTTTGTCTGTGGCATTTTAGATTAGATTTTGATTCGCTTTTGTTCCACCATTACCAACATTTCAGCCGTAAAACGTCCACTGCTGGACATAGGCCTTCCCTTTGGATTTCCATGCATACCTGTCGGAGGCGACCTGAATTCAGCGTCTTTCGGCGACCTTTATAAGGTCGTCTGTCCACCTTGCGGGTGGACGTCCCACGCTGCGCTTGCTGGTAACCACTCTAACACTTTTCGGCTCCATCGGCCATCCGCTTTACGTGCGATGTGGCCTGCCCATTGCCATTTTAGCTTGCTAATTCGACTTTTTGCTTTTTTATATCAATGCTAATTAAATAATATCAATAATTTTATGTTAGTATTTATAAAAATAAAGTATCTTATGAGTTAGTTAGTATTCTTTTCACTTGGTAACGGTAGAAAAATAAATTTTCTAATTTGTAGTATTTAAAAAAATTTGAGGCTTTCATTTGAAAACCGATAAAGTTGAAACAGCCTCAGGTTTAATTAAAAGATTAAAAATTAATCTTTCACAGCCCCTACTTAAAATGAAATCATGTTAAAAATTCAATAACGTTCTAATCCGTTTTGTTCGTCAATTACAGCGGAAATCGAACCTGCGACCGCAGTTACTGAAACCACATACCGACAGCCAAAATACCAATATTACGGGCAAATTTGAATATTTCAATTGAAAATAGATTTGAATTTTCGCTCAAAATTCCTCCCTCCCCTACTGACCGCGAATTCAATTATGACATGACTGACATTTCATTGATCATTCGTTATGTTTATTTTTTACAACATCTATTACAATTTCTCCTAGCTATTTTTGTAGCTAAAAATTTCACTGTGGAATCCAGAAAAATCCTTATTACGAAGACTAAAAAAGCTAATCATCTCTTCAATTTTAATACAATGTTAAATTAAATACAGAAAGCTCAAGGGTTATCTAAATTTCGTGTATTACATAATATTTAATATTTAAAAGTACTTTTCATTCTTGACAAAATAGATATTTAAAAATATTTAATAAGTAATATTTACTCGATACAGAAAACTCACAACTCTAATATGCATTTCATATTATAAAAGATTAACAGCTGTAGTTTTTAATATACGACTATAATAATAATTATTAATATAGTTATTAATAATTTACTGTTTAAAGATGACGTCTTTTTAGCATATAACGGATATCGAGGCAGGCGGAGATTGGATAGTAAAAGATCACCGTTGGTTTTATTGTGTATTTCCCTGAATGGGAAGTTTTAACTAGTAATAGCCGTAACCGATATTAAATAAGTAATATATTACAAGGGTATATAGAAAAGTAATATTGTAATTATTTAACCCGTGGGATAGCATGCACTAACTGGGCCAGCTCTTCCAAAATGATACCACGGGCTCACAGAATACTCAGCGTGAAACGGTACTTGCACTGTGTTTCTCAGAGGGAGTAAGACTATCGGAGGACTTTAAAAGTGCTGCTTTAGCGGAATAAAAGGGTGGAAACACAACCAATGCGAGGACTGTGCCACGATTGTCCTTGGGCGGCAGTATTCTCTTATCATATGGAAGACCCATATGCTCCATTGTCCATTATACAATAAAAAAATAATTTTAACAGATATTCCGTCCATTTCTCGTAGAAACAGTCGCTATTACTTACACGTGTAACTAATAGGGAGTGACTGATCGGGTCTTGTTCAGCTTGACCTTATGAACGTGAATATTAATAAGATGAATCTATCAATTTGCTTATTTTGTTTCATAAGATATTTATGTTAGTGAGATATTGACTAACCCTAAGTGATATTCAGTTACTATTTTCAAGTAATGTCATCTAAACAATAATGTGTGTAATGTTTATTTAAATGTTTAATTGAACGATAGCCTCTTAGCTAAATGGTTTAATATGTCTACAATGAATGAGAAGTATCGGGTTCAAATCCCCGTCCGGACAATTATAAATTGTAGTTATTTTATAACTTATTCGGTATGTGGAAGGGCTTGACAGTGGGCGGGCTAGTGTCTTAATACTGTCTCACCCGTGGGAGAGCCATGCTGGAGGATATACGGACACACTAGTTGAGCTGGCTTGTCTGATGTAATACCACGGGCTTACAGAATACTAAGCGTGGAATAGTAGTTGTACTTGAAACGGTGCCTCTACTGTGTTTCGGTGAGTCAATGAGGATATCGGAAGCCCTTAAAAATGCTGCTTAAGTGTCACTAATGTGCGGACTGTGGCGCGGGTGTCCATGGGCAGCAATGTTCTTTTACCGTATAGGAGACCCACCTACTCCGTTATCCGCTACACTATAATAAAATGTATTTGTGAAACACTACTGTATATAAAACTTAGTCACATTTTAGTATGAAGTCGCATTTTACTTTTAATTTTACTAAATAATGAATATATTGATGAACTGTACATGTTCAAGTAAAGCATATAAAAATTATTTATTATAATGTACATACATACATAGAGTTTATAAGTGTTTTTTCAAATTGATTTTGGAAATTGATGTTTTGCTAAAGATGGCACATACACAGGATCATATTTTTTTTATTTTATTACGGATCCGGATTTGTAAAGTCTTTACCTACCTGAAAAGATTGATAGTGATTTTACATTTAGGGGTTTAACGAATTATGTATTGTGTGTGGTAATTTAAACAATCGTGCACTGAATAATATCCATAGCATTGTTTAAAATAAATATAATTATCTTGGAGAAGCCAATGTCGCCATTCCGTAAATCCTGCCGCGTCGATAATTGGCAACTCCTCGCAAATTGGACGCCCGATGCAACAATTATTTTACATTCTTGTGTCCGTCCGTTGCATACATAATGACACAATGCAGTCCAACTATTTGTACGCCTTTTGCCATTCTTTTGTTATAAAATCACGATATTTATATTTCATTCATTGAAATTCCATATAGGAAATTCAGAACAGAGTCGGGTAGAAATTGACTATCTGCTATAAAACTGGTATAAGGAATTTATTTCGACTTTCATACAAAATTTACGTACGATTTCACGTTGTATACCAGAGCGGCCTTTACAGCTCAATGCGGTCGGGATAAATATCGCAGGCTCGCCGAAAAGTTAGTGTTTTCCACGTAGCGAAGGCCGTCCACTTCGAGACTCGGATCTCAGCATGGGCCATCTCACGACAGAGGTATGTTTCCCTTGAGCACATTGAGACTAATCTCAACTGTCTAACCTCTCAACTCAAAATGGCCCAACCTAAGGCTGGCAACGCATCCGTGGCCCTGCTAAGGCTAGGTGTGTCCATGGGCGGAGGACCGCTTATCATAGATGAGGCTTCTGCTTGATGAGCCTCACGGTCGACTCGGTTATAAATCTCGTTATGGTTTTTAACGTAATGTTTAAAATAAATATATTTGCTTGTTTAAAAAAATGGACTAATAATTTCTATACAATTCTAAAATTTAAGATAGGCAAAGTTTATTTTCGTGTATACATACTATCGAGTAGAATGATCTATTACTTGGTATACTTGGGGGTTATACAAAGAATCCGAGTTCCTTTTAGCAAAATCAGACATTCCACGTTTCAGTAGCTGGTAAAACAAACGAATCCGTGGGTGAACGGCCACTTTGAATGTCTTTAGTTTCGTCACAATCTCTCCTACCTGGAAGTAGAAAACAAACGTTTTAAAAAGCCTTAAGGCTAAGGAGGCTACTGTCCGATATTTCAGACTTAGAGCCTGGATTTCTATGCTTTCAGTGTCGATGTAACTTCTACAACATTTTTAAAACGTAGCTTTTCATACAAATAATAGCAAAAGGGTGACTAAATTTATATCGTTAAAATTTTTTATTTAAAATGCAATAATTGGATTACCTCTAAAAAATTTTAAAAAGTACAACAGTTTTTTTTTCAAAACTTTAATGTAAATCTAAAAATCGAGTTATATTTTAAAACTCGTCAGTACGGGGATTGCACGAAATAGCTTTTAACGTGTTTTTTTTATTTATTTATTCAAATATTTCATTCAATTTCGGTATATATATACAATATTTTACTTAACAGTTATACTATCAATATATTTACACTAAATATATATACTGAATTTTATTATTAAGATAAGTAAGATTTTATATTCCACTGAACTTCTGATAAGCCACCAAAGCATTTGTTATAATGATCGAATCCAACGACAAACATATTTACTTCATTCATTCAAAGAATTTATTTATTTCTATTTATGGGATATTATTTCGATAATCTAGCAAATATTTATGGTATATGTATATTCCACCCGTGGGAGAGCCAAGCTGAAGCATATGTGGATGCATCAATTGGGCCGGCTCGTCCAAAGTAATACCACGGGTTCACATAATACTCAACGTCAAACGGTTCTTGTATTATATTTTGCTGAGCGGGGCGTAAAAAGCCGGCAACAAAACCAATGCGTGGACTATGGCACGGTTGTCCATGGGCGGCGGTGTTTTCTTACCATATAGGAGACCCACCTGCTCCGTTGTTCGCCATACTATAATATATATATATATATATATATATATATAAACTTCCACACGCATAAAGTCTATTTCAGGTTTCATATTGTTTCACCAAAATTAATATTTTATTTACATCTACGACTATATTATGTTTTCATACCGAAAATAAAATGCTTACGTGTTTCGCTAGCGCTTCATCTGTTTGAAGTTTGTTGAAGTCCTTGTCTAGTGTGAAAATATGTGTCCCATGCTGTACAAGAAGTAATTCATTATTGTTTTTTATGGTATAGCGGAAAACGAAGCAGTTTGGGAAATAATAATATATTTCTGAGTCAATATAATATGTGAGTACAACGAATGTAATTAAAATTGAAATAAATTTATCCTTACACAAAATTTAAAGATAAAAATGTTTACTGAAAGCTATAAATATAAGGTAATGTTGAAAACACTCACAACATAAAGAAGTATACTCGTGAATGCACATACAATGAAGTACATAACGCGCGATAAGGACTTTATCGGCGAATGTTACGCATTACATGTTTTCACGTGAATTTATAATCACCACACAATATTCAGAAAATTGTATGAACATAGTAATATCGTATCAAACCACTATAAACAAAATTTAGAAAAGAATAAATCTTATAAATTTTATTACATAATATGACTGTTTTAATTTGTAAAAAAAAATCTGCTATATTTTTGAAAAATCTACTTAATTACTTGTTTAAAGAACGTCATGATTTTATATAAAAGTCTTGTACACACAATTTTAAATAACATTTTTATTCTTAAAGGCATATTTAAATAGGCATTTTCTTTATCTACTTGATGACAGAAGTATTATCATAGAAATAAACTCGAATACAAGATTCATCACACACACACATTCATTAATTGTGTATACAAAATCAGACCATTTGTATGTTTGAAAAAAAATGTAAACCAGATGGCGGCTAGTATTATATCCGCGCGCAAAATATTATTCTTATAACAAATAAATTGTTTTTAATAGGATATTGTCTATCTATAACGTATGTCTATGGTTAGAGCAGGATATGTGATCAAATATTCTGTATTGCCTATATAGAGTATAAGAACACTTTGTTTTTAAGGTGACCAATTAAACGACTCACACACCATATTACACATCCACATTGAAGCAATTTTAATCAACTTGATAAAGGAATGAATGGGTTCCGTTATCAGATCAGATATCTTTTTATTCAACTTACAGGCATAGGAATCAGGGTATCAGCGAGTGATTTATACTTATCCTCTTATAAGAAGGGCCCCTGAGTTAGGGCCGCAATGAACCGTAAAACCAAAATAAAGAACAGTAAATGGGCGTGAACCTAAACATGCTGACAACATTTACTGAGATTATTTACTAAGAGATTTATCGCATTTAATACTACAGAGGTATTCTGTAAATCGAGTGAGTCTAACTAATTCCGGTGTGACTCCACTAACGTATTACAAGATTTATTCACTAGATTGTATGTTTTTGCAAATTAATTTAAATATAGAACATAATATTTTTTTCTATTTTTAAATAATAACAGCTAGGATCTACTGTAAGTTGCAAAAAAAAGGTTTTAATATTCGTTATTCACCTTCTATTATATAATATTATTATATACAATGAAAAAGCTTGAAAAATACATAATAAAAGGTACAACATTTAAATTTCATTTGTAAAAACCCAATTTTAAGTTTATTATTAGATCATCATCATCATTTCAGCTGTAAGACGTCCACTGCTGGACATAG